>WNWU01000037.1:15760079-15777864 GCA_012654045.1 Ptyas mucosa | reverse complement strand
CCTTCCTTCCTTCCTTCCTTCCTTCCTTCCTTCCTTCCTTCCTTCCTTCCTTCCTTCCTTCCTTCCTTCTTTACTTATTCAGCTCAAGTCTCACCATTTTAATGGATTTATGGATTCCAAGGGGGTAAGTCTCCTTTTTGAAAGCACATGCAGCATTGTGTTGTTGGTACTGATTCTGAAAACTGTAATGGGCCTATAGAAGAGGCTTCTTAACCAATTGTCTTCCTGATATGTTAGATCAGGAGTGTCAAACTCACGTTGTCATGTGACGTATTGGGACTCCCCCCCTTCACTAAATTGGGCGTGGGCGTGGCCAGTGCATAACGCATTTGCCCCGTGGGCCGGGAGTTTGACAGCCCTGTGTTAGATCAACTTCCATGAGTTGAGGATTAGGGGAATTAAAGCCGAACACATCTAAAAGACATCAGGTTGAACAAAGTTGCTATAGTCCACAAGGTTATGAAATACCTTTAGTTTGAATAAGTATGTATTTTCTTTTAATCATAAATGCACATGAATACAAAATATGAATTAGATGCTAATAAAAGTAAGTGGTGCTTGTTTCATCACTATGATTAACTTTTGAAGCCACTGTGCACTATGACACTTAAAGACTATTGTCTTTAAGCTATTGTGGCATAAGCTTTTGCAGACTTTAAAATCCATTTCATCAGATTCATGAACTCTTTTTTCTTAAGCTGATGAGTATAGTATACACTTACATGAGTATAAAAGGAAGAAATGTAAAGCAACAAAATCAGAAAACTGGATTTTTTTAAAAAAAATACAATCTGTGACATTTACAGTTGAGCTTTACATGTATGTAAAATAAGTGTATCTAATTGTCAGTTCAGAATACAGGTAATTCTGATTTAGTTGGGACCAGCAACTCTGTTGTTAAGCTGAAGTAGATGCTAAATTAAATCATGATTGTGTTTATGATCTTACTTCAGTTTTCCTTCGGTTTACAGACCTCAATAGATCTTTAAGTACAAGAATTGGTCACAAAGTTACTATTTCATCACTGCAAATGGTCACTAAATGAGGCAATCACTAAATGAGGATTACCTGTAACCTTTTACTTATTTCATAAAGTTTATTCTAATCCATAAAAATGTATGCCATGTGACATTGTTTTCATGGCAATAGAGCTAACCTTTTGGCAATCGTCTTCTAACATTTGAGGAATTCTAGAAAGAGGCCAGCAAGACCAAATATTCCTCTTAAAAAAACGTTCATTCTTCCAGTTTTGTATTTCAAATCAAAGGGAGACTTTCTGCTTTCTCTGTCACTGCGTCTTTTTCTGTTTTTCTCCTTCTGTGCCTTTTCGTCTTTAAGATGAACCTGGAATAATGTTCTGTGCCTTTCTCTAGACACATACACCTGGACATCACGAATATTGCTCCTCACCAGTTTTCCAGATGCCACGGAATTTGGCTCGACAGCCTTCAGCTCCACCTGTTCATCTGCCAGCCAGCAACCAGCAGGGTCCAGGGCTTTGCTACAACACCAGCTCCACTGAGGACCTCCAGACAGGACATTCGTCTGCCTCCCTCATCAAAGCAATCCGAGAGGAGCTTCTCCGGCTCTCTCAGAAACAGACCATTGTACAGAACTTCCACAGCTGATTTGTTCTGTCCTTACAAATTAGCCAATTATCTGCTTCCTGTGGAAGCTCGACTTGCAGGAAAATCAGCAAGAGCCTGCTGTTCTTCTGTCAGAGGAGTAAACGTGTACAATACCAGGGATTTATGAAGCAAGAGAAAAGAACTCTTCGGCAATCAGCTGCAGCTGCAGCAGTGGCAAGAGAGATTCCTGTGAACGATAAAAGTTGGGAAGACTCAGCAAATGTTTGACAGACAACCATCTTTTAAACTTTCTACTTTTAAGCATTTTGGCATTATAATTGTACTTTGACTAGGAGTGTTCTTTCGTAATTCTGATCTGGAAATTCATATGCTGCAAAGAAGGCAGTACTACCCTCTTAAACAACAGTCATTTGAACATGCCAGCCCTTGATTAAGGAAAAAAAGGCGCCTCAGATTAGTGGTAGTTCCTGAGTGGAAATCTCTGGCTGTTGGTGGGTTGTGGGGGGTTATATACTTCTGACATGTTTCTTTTCACATACAATACAAGTGGTGTTGTTCCTGTGCAAACAATTACTTTAATTAGACCACAGCGAGACTTCTTGAAGAAAGGACTTGGGAAACTTGCTAAACCAAGAGAATAATCATTGCTTAATATTGCTTCCAAACGGAGCCAATCTTTGAACTTTTCTTGTTGTTCTTCTGGTGCTGAAGCTTCAAAGTGTCCCTTGATCCTGGTGTTTGCAAATGTAAAATGAAGGCCTTTAAAAGAGAGAGAGAGAGAGTGAGAGAGAGAGAGCAGTATGAAGACACAAACGAAGGATATAATCATTTATTCAGGCTGGGGAAACCATTTCATCCTCTTTTTAGAAACTCTACTTGGCACTAATAAGTTATTGATGGACAAGTAGCAGATGGATCAATAAGTGGAGAGACACATCCAGGGCCATTTCACAAGTGACGCAGAGAACATTAAATGTGCATGGTGATGGCATTACTGTACATGAATTATTTTCCCTTGGGCTCCCAAAATCCATGTGGGAAATCTATCATAGATAATATTTAGCAGACATGTGGGTAGCTCCAGGTTTTTTGTTTTTTGTCTTTTCCCTTCCTTTGGAAGTGGATGCTTCTAATCTGAAAGATTGTAATCATACATGATCAATGATTTAATGCTTCTTGGTGCTGCCTAGAAAACTGAGTATGACTTAGTAGTCATTTTAAAGGGGGTCACTGGAGTTATGTACTTTTCTGGATCAAAATATTTGAACATTTCATCCTGAAATGTTTTCTTATATTTACTTCCCACGAAGTAAATTTCCTTTTCATGAAAAATGATTCCAAGTAGATCGGTATAGACCCGCACATCCAAAGATTTTTGCTTAAATAGAGGCTTCGCTTTCAGGAAGGCTATAGCACAGAGTTGTCAAACTCAATCTCATTGAGGGCTGCATCAGGGTTGTGTTTGACCTTTTGGGGCTGGGTGGGCATAGCCAAGGTGGGCATAGCCAGTTCGACGTCACTCGTGTCAAAGGCGCCTGTGGTCGCCCAAGCGCTCTGCCGGTGAAAACGGAGCTCAGGAGGCTGTGATGTCCTCCTGCAACCCTCTGCCAGCGAAAACAGAGTTCGGGAGGGCCGCTCATGGCCCACCCAAGATCCAATTTCACTGGCAAAGGGTTGCAGGAGGACATCACAGCCTCCTGACCTCCGTTTTTGCTGGCAGATGCACCACAGGCCAATCCTTCGCTGCTTCCAGGGCGGCCCAGCAGGCCAGATCTAAGCATCCCACAGGCCGGACGTGGCCCACAGGCCTTGAGTTTGACACTCCTGGTATAGCAGTTTAAAATGGTTTGTCATCGTGAGCAAATTAGGTACCAGATGTTAATGTAAAACTCACTTTCCAGTTGCATCCTCGCTTGAATTTTATAATGAATGCCTAGGGCGTACTGTACCAGCTTAGACAGAAGGAATGGCATTCTTGCTGAGAAAGAAAATGCATGCTAACAAATCTAAAACTGCTGAAAAGGCATTTGCGGTTTACCTGTAGGATACCTGGTACTGCACATATGGTCCTATAAATTTGTGCTTTTTTAAAAAAAACTTTTTTAAAGAAGCATAATATTTTCAGCACCCCATGTTTTTAGGTATACCCTTTGAAACATTCAGTGCACAACTGAATGCGTCCCTTGTAATAGCGCTTGAAGGTACTCTTGAGATCACTTGCGAAAGTTCTTCTAGGATCTGAGATTGAGGCTAAAGTTTGGATGGCTAAGCTATTTGTTCATTTGCCAAAGGTCATAAATGTAGAAATGCTACCAGTGGTGGGTTTCAAATTTTTTTACTACCAGTTCTGTTGGGTGTGGCTTGGTGGGCATGGCTTGGTAGGCGTGGCAGGGGAAGGATACTGTAAATCTCCATTCCCTCCCCAATCGAGGGGAAGGTTACTGCAAAATCCCCATTTCCTCACGATTAGCTGGGACTTGGGAGGCAGAGAATAGATGGGGGCGGGGCCAGCCAGAATTTTTACTACTGGTTCTCCGAACTACTCAAAATTTCCGCCATTGGTTCTCCAGAACTGGTTAGAACCTGCTGAAACCCACCTCTGAATGCTACTTGCTTTTTGTACAAGGATAACCTAGGGGGAGGCTTAATGGTTTGAGATGAAAAGAAAGCCAGCCTGAGTGGTATCATGTCACCAGCAGTAGTTCACCATAAGCCACACTCTGTTTGGATCTTAACAGAAGTGAAACTAACAAAATTAAAATGATAAAATTCTATTTTAGAATAACAAAAGCTTAGTTTCATCATTAGAAGCAGTCTCTGCATTTGTATGTGCTGCTACTGATAACAGTGGTACAGGCCATCCAGGCACTAGTTCTTACAGGATTTTGATTTTACTGTTTGTTGTGAGATGTAATTTACTGTCATATGGACATTGCTTTAATTATAACCCACGTAATATGAGTGAAAGTTCTAACTAAATTATTTTATTTGTTGGAGTGTATTTTACTTCTGTTCTTAGAGTAAATTAAAGCTAAAGCAGTGGCATAAAGCGTCATCTGAGTAGGAGTGTGACATCAGTGCATTTGTATTCTTGTGGATGCTAATGGATGGTTTTATGGTGTTACATTATGCCTACCTGATCCTTGAAATTGCATTTCTGTTATGCAGTTTGTCCCTCATCCAAGAACGTTCTCCAAACACTGTAGAATCAGCATTGTTACCAACAGGATTTAAGTTAGTCAGGATCATCTTCCCATAAACCTCAATGGGATTATAGATACTCCTCCTCAGTTATTGATAGAAATTGGGATTAGTGTCTCCATCGTTAAACAATGTGGTCATAAAGTGCAATGACGTGCCAACATAGTTGTGATAGTTTTTTAAGTCCCAGTTGCTACCTAGGTGAATCCCACAGCCACATGATTGCCTTTTCTGACTCCCTAGCTTTAGTCTGGTGGGATTCATGTCAGACTGAAGCTCAAAGACAGATGAAAAGGTGCAATCTAATTGACTGCTCTTCCTTATTTGCTTATACCTAATAGACTGATTCTTGCCAAAGTAAAGCTACAACCGTTTCTCAGTCATCCAGGTCATGGTTGTCCCAAAGGTGCTTTTTCAAGAGGCAACTGGAGTTCCTGGTTTTTCTTTGAAGACATTTTGCTTCTCATCCAAGAAGCTTCTTGAGCTTCTTGGATGAGGAGCAAAATGTCTTCAAAGAAAAACCAGAAAGTCCAGTTGCCTCTTGAAAAAGTACCATTGGGACTTCTAACCTAATAGATATACCTGAGAGATTCTAGGATATGGTAATCCTCAAACTTTTCGTCACTCCCCCATCCAGTTCAGGACTATGCAGTTCCTTGTTTTGTCCTTTGTATGGAATGTTCTGCCTCCTCTCTGGAAAGCCATCGTGCTATTGTCAACATTCTTCGTTCCATACATACACACTCCTTCTCCAGCTGCACATTCCGTCACAGGAAGACCTTATCTAACCTTGATTAATGACAGTGCTCATCATGCTGTGAATGTGGACAATTTCCCCATGTATAAAAACACTGAAGATCTTAATCATGTTTTTAAAACAATATGAAATGGTGCACCCAAATGTAAAAACCAGGTTTCAACAAAAAAAAATCCATCATTAGTGAAAAATGATTACCTCATTATTTACTGAGGTAGGTGAGTATCACATTTCTGATTTCCTACTGGAGTAGTTTCAACTAATTTCAACAAAAAGAGTTTAGCAAGTTCATCCTGGGTTATTGACACATAAAGAAGCTTAAGAAAATTTGTAATCCATATGTTTCTTTCTCAAATTCCCTCTCTTCTATTTCTCATTTGTTACCTTGAAAATATCAGTTTTAAAATTCAGGGCAACTAGACTGTTTAAAAAGGAAAACAAGAAAAAGATAGGACTGCTTAACTCTTTCTGTTCCTCCATCAAGATGGCAAAGGGAATGTAGAGAAAGGCAACTCATGTGCAAATAGCCAGTTTGGCCCAATGGTTAAGGCACCAACCAGGATAGCAATAGCACTTGGACTTATATACCACTTCATAGTGCTTTACAGCCCTTTCTAAGTGGTTTAGAGTCAGCATTTTGCCTCACAATTTGGGTCATTTTACCAACTTTGGAATGATAGAAAGCTGAATCAACCTTAAGCCGATCAGGATCGAACTGCTGGCAGTTGGCAGAGTTAGCCTGCAATGCTGAATTCTAACCACTGCGCCACTATGACTGGGAGAAACCAGGAGACTGAGTTGTAGTCCCATTTTAGGTAATTGGACCAGTAATTACCTCTCAGCCCAGCTCCCCACACAGGAGTTGTGGGTAAAATAGCAGGAAGAACTATTAGGTATATTCACCACCTTGAGTTATTTATAAAAATAAAGGTGGGATATACCATAAATAAATAAGCAGAAGATGAAAAAGGACAGGCCTCTGATCATACAAGCACAACCATTAACTTGAACATTTTGATCCTGCAAACACAAATGTTAAAATGTGGCAACAACTTTCAAGAGCTTTTAGAGGTGATACACAAACTTATGAATGCTACCCATGGCTGGCTGCACAGGCTGGTGCATTTATTGATGAGCTACCACACTGTCACAGGAAAAAAAAAAGATATACAGTATAACCATTCTTTATTACAAATGATAACTTTCTTAAGCATGTCTGACATCCTTCCTGGCTTTTTTTAGGACTATTTTACGCATGCCACAATTTTCATAACATAATGGAAAGACCCTGGGTTATTAAACAGCACTCACAGTAAGGCCATTGAGAAATGAGGAGGAAGAGAATAGAAACACAATTTGGTTGTTTTGCAAGCACCTTGTTTCAGTGTTGACTATACTACAGTGTTGATATTCCCCAGAACCGAAAACATTGGATTCCCCAGCAAGCTCTGACTAGTTTACATCATCCCTGGCTCAGATTCAGAAAGGGAAAAAGAAAATAAAAACTAAAAAGCTACAAGCTTTGATTCCAGTCATGACCCTGACAAATTATCACCATCTGTGTCAGCAGAAGGAAATGTCAGCTAGCTGACTCTTAAGCCACTTAAGAAAGAGGACAAACGGTCCTTTCAGTGATAGCTGTTCAATTCACAACCAGAAGAAAAGAAAGTGCACATTCTTGCTTCATAGGACTGCAAATATTTCTGCAAACCAGAGCAGTGGTTCTCTTGTCCAGGGTTGCCAAATCGGGAGCAGGATTAAAACCATAATCCTCTTCATGGGCATCATACTTGGGTCATTTTGGTAGAAAGCACCAATGTCAGCAATTGAATAGTCGAGGTTATTTTCTTCATCCAACTACCTTGTGAAAGGCATCAAGAAGTGTGAGTTGGTTTTACTTAGCATTGTAATAATTCCTAATATTTGGATTCGTCAGGCCTGAGCTTGGTCATTTTATCAATGCAGAAGATGATGAGGGTGAGAAACCAGAGACTCCAGCCAACCGCCGCAGCAATCCAACCATACCCATCCATGCCAATCTGGCAACAGGTGGTTGCTTCGGAGCAGAATTCAGGATCTGAGGCACAGAAAGAGAAAGGTGTCTTCTCTATCTTTATTACTGTATATCAGAGGTTCAAAAGCACATGCCTTCAATCACCATAAAACTAATAATACCCCAGAGACTGTGCAAAATTCCAAATTAATTTTTTAAAAAGTTTCTTTAAATTACTGAAATCTGTTTTTAGTGGTTTTGCTTAGAAAACCAGGGTCTTAGTAGCTAACGTTTTGTGGCATTTTGACAAACTCTATCTGCAATTAGTTCAGTGATTTATCCAAACCCAGAGAACTGATTTGAGCAAATTCTGATTTGGTTAATTTTAATTAAGTGCCATGTGAATGTAGCCAAACCAGGGGTGAAATTCAGCAGGTTCTAACAGGTTCTGGAGAACCGGTAGCGGAAATTTTGAGTAGTTCGGAGAACTTGCAAATACCACCTCTGGCTGGCTACAGAATGGGGTGGGAATTGTGATTTTGCAGTATCCTTCCCTTGCCACTCCCGGTAGGGAAAAAATTTGAATTTCACCCCTTAGCCAAACTATAACCATCCAAAAGGGTGGGACCAGAACACTTTGTCCCCAACCCAAAGGGAGACAGTGGGTTACTCCAATATTATCTGGATGTCATTAAACTGGTCGGAGAACTTTCCAATAGAATTACCAAAAATTCTTCCCAAATTTTCCTGACTTAGAAACTTGCATTTCAAAAATGTGCCTCATTCCAGCATGAATTGTGAATACTTACGAGAACATGAAAAGTTGGTAGATTCTACTTCCATCTCTAGGAGGGAAAAAGAACAAAATTGTGTTTGAAGGCATGTACGAGGTGCAATGATAATAAAGTAAACTAAACTAATGTTTCTAGAGGAAACTCAACTTGTAAATCCACATGTTCAACCTTGGAAATACTCCAGTGATCATTTGTTGTTAAGATGGTACTCTTCCTATTGTTTAATTTCACCAGACAACTAAAATATATTGCATTGCCCATGTAACACTTTAAATCCTTTTTTTTTTTAATCCCTAAAATGATCCTGCAAGAGAAATCATCAGCTGCCTGGCCTGTTTAAAGATGAGAAGAAAGAACAGAGGAGTTCAGTAGGGGGTGGAGGATGGGGATGGGGAGATAGGCCCACAGTTTGGTATTATAGGCTTAAATTCCCAGCCAGCACTAACATTTATGTAAAACCATAGATTAGGCTGTGAATTTCTTTGCACTGCGGAGACAGACCATTCCTGTGTTAGGCATGGAAAATCTTTTGATTGCTACAGCTAACTTTATCATTTGGGAAGATTTTGAGGGTTGCAATAGGTAGGTAGGTAGGTAGGGATTTTTTAAGTTCTTATTTTCTTGGGAGCTTGTGGGTTTCCTTTTTTGTTTTACCATTGTAAGGTCCCAAAATATACCTGAGTCACCAGAATGCCAAAGAGAGAGACTCAAGAAGAGGCTTGCAAAAAAAAAAAAAAAAAGCAGATTTTATTTATGGCCAAAAACAAAATACTTTGTGGGACTATATCCAGAACATACAGATACAATGCATGCGAGGAGATAGCCACACCTTGGGGAAGGTATGGCGTCCTTTTATACCCTCAGAGACATCAGCTTAGTACCCAATTCTGACCTCCTAGTTTAGGTTCGAGTATTTGTTGTTGCCCTGAAAAGGAATAGAAGTCTCCCAATTAGCGTTATCTTTTTTTGAGCATTCCTTTGCTCTCCCAATTGTTCATTTAGCCCCCTGGTTCTACAAGGAACGAGCTTATACAGATCAAAGGTGTAAATTAGAGCTGAAGTGTAAATTATCCCTTGGATGATGTCTGCAGTTCCAACTGAGATACGTACCATGCTCTTGGATGGCACAGGAAAATACAGGGAGAAGATTGATATGGGTTCAGGTCAAATGGCAGGGTCAGGACATATATTTGACAAATACCAGATACATTACAGAGGCCTAATAACAGAATATGTTTGTTACAGGAGATACAAATATAAAGGCATAATATATGTGATACAAATACAAAGGCATATATGTATTACAGGAACCTAATGGTTACAGAATCTAGTATACCAGTATATCATATTCTAGTATTATTTATTATATCCTTATTATTGTTTCCCTTCACCATGTTATTTTTATATTGGGGCTTGCACAAAACCCTGCTTCCTACTGTTTCCTCTGTCAAATGGCAAGAGACATCCCACCAGTTAGCAATGGTAGTTAAAAGTGACTTTAGGACTATCAGAAATGGCCATATTTGGGGCCAGGTTGTTTACCTCAGACTAATGACAGAGGATCATAGAGTGCAGGGCTGTACACTGATCCAGATTTGGGGGTGGAGGAGGGATTTGGAATTTATGTATATGTGCAAGTTTCACCAGTTTAAAACTCCTTAAAGAAAATTGGAAAGTCAGACATGAAACTGAAATAGAACGGTGAACTCAGAAAAAGATGTAGCTTGTTTAAAAATAGTTGCCAACAGTGCAGACTCCAAATCATCTTTTCTTTCTGAATCTAGGTCATCCTAAATCACTAATACAAAGATGTTTAGGACAAATTGTACATTTTAATGGTCTTTTAGGCTAGTGAAACTCTTTCCCTTCTTCTGCCTTACCTAATTTCATCTGCGCCGGCTGGCTGAGATTTTTCTCCTTACTTTTTCCTTCAACCTGCTATCTGAACAAAACCTAGCAAAAACATTATTTAGACAAAGCACACAGCCTGACGCTGAGCTAGACTTCCATTATATTTTACAGTGTTTTGATGTCATCTCTTCCTTTTCATTAACAAATGCCTCCCACAGAATGCAAGTTCTTAAATTCTTTTACAGCCAACTGTAAACACTGTTTTTAGTACCATATCTAAGATCAAGCCTTTGCACCTCCATATTCCAACTGAAATATATTTTGCTCTTTATAAATTAGAAATATCAGAAAAATGACCTAGTCCAAAAAAAACTTCCTCCTCCTCCTCTTCTTCTTCTCCTTCTTCTTCTAAATCTGTGGATTTCAAAAGTATTTCCATAATATTGGAGGTTGTCTTATGCACTTAAGAGATCTAGGTACTGCATCTTCTAGTTTCTGTTCAAGTTTGGCTGCAAATGAAGGCAGCATTCATAGGAATCTTCAGCTGTTAAATGACTATTTTAATCACTCATTTGCTTAGGAGGTATATCAGATCTACCTGCCTTAGGATTGAGATTATTTAAAAATCAATGAAATAAATAACCTTTGTATTTTTTCTAGCAGCTACCTATTATCCCATCACGTGCTACCCAGTGTCTTTCTTTTCTTTTCTTCTCTGGATTTTCCTATCCCAGGGTCTGGGAATGTGATCAAACAAACACACTCCTCTGAATTCAGCTTTTTTTCTCCATTATTTTGCATGTTTTCTGCCAAACCTCAATTTTATGATACGAGTCAAGAGTATAGCCTCTTTTGCTCTCGACACTTTCCCTTCACAGTCAAGAGAAAAGCATCATTGCTGAGTATTCCCTCAGTTAACCCAGTATGAATTTTCTTCAGAATGAAAATGTAATACTTTTCTCCCTTAGAAACTGTTTTTTTTCCCAAATTAGCATTTGCAACACTGAACAGCTAGAAATAATTTTCAGACAACATTCACCTAAGAGAAAGAAAGAAAACAACAACAGCAGCACATTTTTAAACACAGCACAGTTATTTTGTAAAAACTCTGTCTCCCGAACTCTTATTTCCAAAGGTTCTAATTATGCCATATTCATGCTAATCTCCTAACCGCAGTGTTAACTATGATAAACTATGAGAGGATTGGTCACCTTTTGAAAATGCATTCTGGCAAGCTGAAGAGAGCAAAAGAATAGAGAACGCAATACAGATCAGTGGCTCCATTTCGGGATTTGGGATCCCAGCAGCAACAGTTGTCCTAATGAGTCCCAAAGCTACCAGCATCAACCAGCAGTAGAAGGGGAGGTACTCAATGCAAAGTCAAATGTTGAATCCAGATCTGTGGGTGGAGAAAGTTAATTCCTGCTATGCTTGGACACCTTGAATTCACCTGCAGCCAAAAGGTTTAATTCAAGCAAAACCTCTCCCCTGAGGCTGTGCAAGAGTTACGAGGAAGTGTGAGGCATGCAGGAAAGTTAATAACAAACAGAATATTCACATTTGCAGCAGTTCTAGTTCCACAGGTGGATTTTGGTTTTTTTAAGGACACATTGCATTCATGTTGTATCAATTAAAAGGGCATAGAACAGTGATGGCTAACCTTTTTGCCATCCCGTGCCAAAAGTGAGGGGAGCGCAAGGGGTCACGTGCACGTGTGCCCACACCCATAATTCAATGCGCTGCGCCCCCCATGCATGCACACGTGACCCCCCCCGCATGACCCCTGCTTTTGGCACACGATGGCACAGTGGGCCCAGTAGGCCCGTTTTTTGCCCTCCCCAGGTTCCAGAGGCTTTCTTGGAGCCTGGGGAGGATGAAAATGGCCTCCCCCCCAACCCGGAGGCCCTCCAGAGGCCAGAAACAGCCTGCTTCCCGACTTCCAGTGGGACCGGTAGGCCCGTTTTTCACCCTCCCCAGGCTCCAGAGCCTTTCTAGGAGCCTGGGGAGGGCAAAAACGCCCTTCCCCACCCCCCCCGAGGCCCTCTGGAGGCTGGAAATAGGTCTGAGAATAAGTTGGCTGGTGCGTGCATGCGCACTGGAGCTGAGCTAGGGCAATGCTCGCATGCCCACAGATAACGCTCCACATGCCACCTGTGGCACGCATGCCATAGGTTCGCCATCACGGGCATAGAAGATGGAAGGAAGGAACTGGGTTTTGGATGTTTTTAAAAGAGGAGGCCAATTATCCTGGCCTTACACAGGGAAAGGACCCCAATTTAGCATATGAAATGATCAAATGGGGTCTATTTTTTTATTTAAGACAACAACGTTAATCAGTTAAAAGCTATCCTGAACTATGTCGGCATTTCAGATTTTTCCATATGCTCCTAATTATTGGGCAACTAACTTCAGTCAAGAAAAATTGCCATAGCTAAGAGGCAGCAAGAAGATGGGGAGGGGGAGGAGACAAGGGGGGGGGGGCACACGATGGATGGACAACTTAAATAAACCTTTTGCTCTTAGCATTTTAGAAAGAGCCTGATGGAGTATTACCTACTAGCTACATTTAAACGCCATCTTTCATTACTAAATTCATCAACAGCTGTGCTTGCTTGATATATTAAATCATAGAATCATAGGGCTGAAAGGAAAGGAACCTTGGAGATCTTCTATCCAACCGCCCCCCCCCCCAACCCAAGGCAGGAGTACTTATACCCTCCCAGACAAATCATTTATTTTTTTAAACAATGACACTTATTTAAAAAATTGGGTTCTTTTTCCACCTAAATTCAACTAAAGCAGGGGTGTCAACCTCAAGGCCTGCGAGCCAGATCCGGCCTGTGGGATGCTTAGATCTGGTGCATGGGGCTGTCCTGAAACAATGCCTCTGCCAGCGAAAATGGAGCTTGGGAAGGCCACACATGGCCCTCCCGAGCTCCACTTTTGGCTGCGACAACCTCCTGCAACCCTCTACCAGTAAAAATGGAGCTTGGGCCACCACAGGCACCACCGACATGAGTGACGTCAAGCTGGCCATGCCCACCCATCCTCCCAAGCTCAAACAGAACCCAGATGTGGCCCTCAGCGAAACTGTGTGGCCCTGTTGCGAACCCGTAATAAAGGTAAGTAGAACCCACCCCAGTTGGATTCTCTCAGTTCTGAGAGGAAAGCTATGGAGAGAGGTACAGGCAGTCCTCATTGTACAACCACACTTGGGAATGGAATTTCCATCATAAGTCTTTACAGTTGTAAGTTGAATCATTACATGACCAGATTTGATTCTACGGTCATTTTTCCGCAATCGTAACTCCAGTCACATTGCTGCAAGTCAAATTATGTGGTTGTAAGTGTGAATCCAGCTTAATTTATGTTGGTTTTTGTCAGAAGATAATGAAACAAATGGCAAATTGAAATCACATGAAATCACTATGGGATGCCGCCACCAGTTGTTAAGGAAAGCTAATTGCCAAGCATTTATGTGAATTGCAATCACGTGAATATGGCGAAGAGGGGGAAGAACGGTTGTAAGTTCAAATCTAGATCGCAACTGACTTTTTTGGAAGCCATCATTAATTTGAACCATTGTTAAGTGAGTGGTCGTAAATCAAGTAGTCCTCAACTTACAACAGTTCATTTAATGACTGTTCAAAGCTATGGCGGGATTGAAAAAAGTGACTTATGACTGTTTTTCATACTTATGGCCGTTGCAGCATCCCACTGGTCATGTGATCAAAATTCGGATGCTTGACAGCTGGTTCATATTTATGACGGTTGCAGTGCAGTGTCCTGGGGTCATGTGATCACCTTCTGATAAGCAAAGTCAACGGGGAAGCCAGATTCACTTAACAACCGGATTACAAACTTAATTTCAGTGATTCACTTAACAACTGTGGCCAGAAAAGTCATAAAACGGGGCAAAACTCACCTAAGAAATGTTTCACTTAACAACAGAAATGTTGGGCTCAGTTGTGGTCGTACATCGAGGACTACATTTACCCTCTGGGGCATGTTTTGTTTTTTTCAAGTATGAATCCAATTTGCTTAAATTACGTGAGCAAATATTTAACTGTAAATCAAGGCAGAAGAACAAGAACATGTAAATCTAACTTTTCACCTAATCAAGGTGGCTTTAAGTTTCAAAATTCACAATGCTTGTGACAGCCTCCACCTGACTCCAGTGGGTTAGTCTTGTTAGATCTGCCTTTTTGTTTGTTGATATTGTGGCTGGATGAGGATGGTTTGCTCTCCCCTTTCCACATAGCCGTCCTATTTACACAGCAGTCAAATGGCTCCCCAAATGCCACAAAATAGCATTCTTCTTTGAACCCGGGATCCCTTGATTCTTGATCTTGTTTTCCAAATAGCCTCCTGTTTTTAATATACACATGTGCACATTCCTATTTGCGAGAAATAAAAATATTTGAAACATTGGGTTTCATCAAAATTCAAAATGCCAATTCAAATGTATATTTCTAATTTTTTTCCCCCTGATGATATTGACTTTTCTCTTGATTTGGCACCTGAGTAGTAACATACTCCGCATATTGCCAAAAGTGAGGAGGAAGCAGTGGTGGGTTGCCCCTGGTTTGGACTGGTTTGCAAGAACCGGTAGTAAAATCAGTGGGAGGCTCCACCCACTGACCCGGATGTCATCATAGGTGATCTGCGCATATGCGGAAGCTTCTGCGTATGCGCAGAAGAGCGGATGCAGGCGTGATGAGAACTGGTAATAAAGGTAAATAGAACTCACCCCTGGGAGGAAGAGAGGGGAGCATCTTCTAAGGAACTAAAGAGAGGTAACAGTTTGCCTGATTCATATATTCAGATGAAAAATTAAAAACAATAATAAGATTAAGTAAACCAGCAGTGGGTCTCACATTATGTTACTACTGGTAAACTATATCCCAATCTGATTATCTCTTGATTTGTTGAACTTCAATTCCCACCATCACTTCGGTCCCAGCTTGAACATTGGATGGGAAGCGAAGTAAGTTGCCTTAATTTCTTTCTCCAACTCTTGAGTGAAACAGTTTACAGGTAGTCCTCGACTTACGACTACATTTGAGCCCAAAATTTCTGTTGTTAAGTAAGACGTCTGTTAAGTGAGTGTTGCCCCATTTTATGACCTTTCTTGCCACAGTTGTTAAGTGAATCACTGCAGTTGATGTGTTAGTAACCTAATTGTTAAGTGAATCCGGTTTCCCCTATTGACTTTGCTTGTCAGAGGGTTGCAATCACATGACCTTGGGACACAGCAACCATCTTAAATATGAAGCATCTGAATTTTGATCACATGATCATGGGGATGCTGCAAAGGTCATAACTGTGAAAAACAGTCATAAGTCCCTTTTTTCAGTGCCGTTGTAACTTTGAACGGTCTCCAAATGAACCGTTGTAAATTGAGGACTTCCTGTACATTTTGATAGCTGTACCCATGTTAGAGTTGTTACCTTTTAAACTAGTAGCCAACAGTGTGTAAAATCAGTTGCACATTGTTACCCTTTAGATAAGAACTAGTCAAATGACCAGGAGTGGATAGGACCTGTGCACAATGGTGAAATGTAAAATTTGTTACTACCGGTTCTGTGGGTGTGGCTTGGTGAGGGAGGGGTAATATGACTGAGTGGGTGTGGCCAACTTTTTCTTTTCTTTTTTTTACTTTTAAAACCATTTTTTCTACAACCTCTTCAGCTGTAAAAAAAATGCTTTTAAAGCCTCTGACGATCCCAGCTGACTTGCCTGATCGGCAAAGGCTTTCTTTTTTTTTTTTAAAGCCTCTGACGATCGGCCAAAGAGGTTGTAGAAAAAATGCTTTTAAAAGCCTTTGATGATCCCAGCTGAGCCGCGCGATCATCAGAGGCTTTTTTTTTTTACTTTTAAAAGCATTTTTTTCGGCCAAAGAGATTGTAGAAAAAAATGCTTTTAAGTTTTTTTAAAAAGCCTCTGATGATTGCGTGGCTCAGCTGGGGAATTGGGGGGGGGGGGGCAGGGATTTTTGCTACCGGTTCTCTGAACCACCTGCCTCCATCGCTACAGGATCAGGTGATCCAGTTCGAACCGGGAGTATTTCACCCCTGCCTGTGCAGCATTTATTGGCTCCTTCATCCAAGGTGGATACTCCTTGCACATCCTTGTCCACAAATGTCCAGGGAGGGTCAAAATCTCACATTGATGGCTACAGTCATGCAATCAAAGCCCACAGGGAGTCCTTGACTTATGAACACAATTGAGCCCAACATTTCCATTGCTGAAGAAGACAGTTGCTCAGTGAGTCGTGCTCTGTTTTATGGCCTCTTTTATGGCCTGCAGTTGTTCCAAAGGTGCTTTTTCAAGAGGCAACTTGGACTTTCTTGTTTTTTCTTTGAAGATGCTTCGCTTCTCATTCAAGAAGCTTCTTCAGCTCTGATTGGATGCTGGGAAATGGAAAGATTTATACTCCTTGCAGACAGGTGGTCATTTGCATCAGAGGTGGGTTTCAGTGGGTTCTGACCAGTTCTGGAGAACCGGTAACAGAAATTTTCAGTAGTTCAGAGAACTGGTAGTAAAAATTCTGACTGGCTCCACCCCCATCTATTCTCTGCCTGCCAAGTCCCAGTTTATCGTGAGAAATGGGGATTTTGCAGCAACCTTCCCCTGGATTGGGGAGGGAATGGAGATTTTGCAGTATCTTCCCCTGCCATGCCCCCCAAGCCACACCCACCAAGCCATGCCATGCCTACCAAGCCACACCCACAGAACCGGTAGTAAAAAAATTTGAAACCCACCATTGATTTGCATCCTTTTAGTGAGTTGTTAAGGTCACCAGGAGGTTTATCTGTGTCCTCAGGGTCACTTGAGTAGTGCTCCTGGTTCCTGTAGTCTGCAATTTTTGCTCTGGAAATCCATTCCTACTCCCACACCATTCAAAAGGTGTTCCTCCCAGATTGTAACTTCTTCAAAGAATAAACAAAGACAGTCCAGTTGGATGACTGAGAATCTCTACAGACTTTTTCCTGCAGTTCTTCACTTGGGCTCATCCATTAGACATGTCAACAGACGGTCAAGAACCGGGAGGCACAAAGGTTGACGGTTCTCTTCAATTGAGCACACAGACAGACTCTGCGAGCACAAAGCAATGTAAAGGTAAAGATTCCCCTCATACATATGTGCTAGTCGTTCCCAATTCTAGGGGGTGATGCTCATCTCTGCTTCAAAGCCGAAGAGCCCGCAGTGTCTGAAGACATCGCCGTGGTCATGTGGCTGGCATGACTAAACACCAAAGGCGCACGGAACGCTGTTTCCTTCCTACCAAAGTGATCCCTATTTTTCTACTTGCATTTTTTACGTGCTTTCGAACTGCTAGGTTGGCAAAAGCAGGGACAGGTAATGGGAGCTCACCCCATTACACAGCATTAGGGATTCGAACCGCTGAACTGCCGACCTTTCGATCGACAAGCTCAGCATTTTAGCCACTGAGCCACCACGTCAATGCAATGATACGTTGCCATTTCCAACCTGGCCCGTAACTGCTTTGAAACAGGATTCCTCATCCATTGATCTGCCTCTACAATAGTATAGGGCAGGGGTTCCCAAACTTGGCAGCTTTAAGACTTGTGGACTT
>WNWU01000037.1:15735864-15759679 GCA_012654045.1 Ptyas mucosa | reverse complement strand
TGGGAGTCAAAGTCCACAAGTCTTAAAGCTGCCAAGTTTGGGAACCCCTGGTATAGGGCAATACTGAAATTGCTTGCAGTTGTAAGCCCTTGGTTATCTTGTCACAAATGAGCATTCCCAGATTAGAAAACCTCTATAAGCCATTGTCTCTCCCATCTTTTTCTGTCTTGCTGTACAACTGATAAACACCTTTCCCTGTAACCCTGGGGTGTCAAACTCAATTTCATTGATGGCCACCTCAGGTGGGGGTGGTGGGGCTGACTGGGTGGGCATGGCCAGTTTGAAGCCACTCACTGGGTGTGGCTGATTGGGTGGGCATGGCCAGCTTGACGCCACTCCCCAAGCTGCTGGCATGTTTCCTCTTTGCACTGGATAGACCGGACCGAAGCCATGCTGGCCTGATGTTTTGTCTTCGCAATGGGTAGACCTGGCTGAAGTGACACGAGTTGCCCCTTACATTTTCCAGGATGGCCTCATGGGCTGTATCTGACCACATCACGAGCCGGATCCGGCCCACGGGCCTTGAGTTTGACATTCCTGCTGTAACCTCTAATCTGACTCTGGAAGGGAGGAAATGTATCTTTAAAAAAAGGCTTGAAAGAACACTGGGAGGGAGAAGTTTCTTTTAGTTTTCTCCAGATTGAACTTGTTTCTTTCTCTCATGTATCTAATTTAGCACCTTACGCTGAAGAAGTGTGAAGTGGATCTGATGATTTTAAATGACTCAATTATATGCTTCTATAGGTAGCTTCTGACTTCTTCAGAACTGAGAAGTGGTTAATGTTTCTCCTAGGGACCATTTTCTTCAATATAAATCGCTTTGCAAAATCCTTAGATCCTTATGTTTTACTTCTTGTAGTTATAGATTTCTTCCCAATGGTGGCTTCCTTCCTTGGAGATGCCCAAAATTTGGGTAAGATATTTTATTGCCCTATCATGGTCTTGATTTCTTCTCTGATCCAACGATTAGCATCACCTTGTAGTACAGGCAGCAATCTATTCTTGGACACTTCTATCTGGATTGGTTAGGCTTCTTAACCTATACCTTTCATTCTTTTTCCTAATTAAATTACAGCCCCCCCCCCCAAAAAAAAACATTGGTGTGTTACAGAATAAAAACATCAATTTTTAGCAGGCCTTGAGTTAGTTTGACATTTCAGTAAGGTAGACCAAGAAAGGAGCAGAAAGGATATCTAGCTTTTTAAGAATAGCTTAACATTTAGCAAGGGGTATGTGCATCTGTGTCTGTCTGAGAGACAAAAAAAATTGAGGGTGAGGGTGAGGCAGCCACTCCTCGTTCCACTTCAACTACAAACAGTGAACCAAATCAGTGTATGGTTTTACAAGATGTCCAGATAGCTCATTTTAGAATAAAAGTAAATAAAATTAAAAATATTGGATGGCTGCGACTTAGAATATAAATGATTGTAATCCAGCATAGCAGGTTCTGCTGTCTCCCAAAGAAGTTTGGGATCAAGCTGACAAATATCCTAAAAATCAGCATGCATTTAGGAACACTCAGTGGTGGGTTGCCCCTGGTTCGGACCGGTTCGCAAGAACCGGTAGTAAAACCGGCTGGAGGCACTGCCCACCGCCCCGGATGTCTTCCTCAGTGATCTGCGTATGTGCAGAAGCTAGGCACATGCGCATGCGATGTGAGTACGTATGCGTGATCCTGTTGCGAACCGGTAGTAAAGGTAAGTAGAACCCACCACTGGGAACACTGCATTTAAAAACTATGGAAGAGCTAAATTAAACTTAGTCCTCAAATTGGGTAGGAAGAAATGTACATTGAAAAAAATATATGGACTGAAGTATTGAATTTGCCAGCGCAAATCAGGAGCATTTTAATTTTCTTTATTTAATACAAACTTTGCCAAATTCTGAAAGCTCCGCTAACAGAGAAGGAAAGAATCTCTGATTAAAAGAGGAAGAATGAAACAGGGAGAATGAAACAGGGAGGTGCCTCCATTTCTATCAAAAGTTTATTATGTTGTTTATAGCAACACCTTGCTTGCTGACATAACATTATTTGTGTTTATCACACAGGTCTCAAGTTGAAAGGTTTTTAGGCAAAGAGTTTGCTCTTGGTTCTTTCTTTTCTTTCTTTTTTCTTTTTGCAATTTATCACTAGCAGGCAGTGTTCTTTTTAGTCCAGTTTGGTCCAGTTTTAAGCCACAAGTCTAGAAACCCATGCCGTCCCAGTATTTCATTTGCTGCTCTGTTATGCTGGAAGCAGCTTCAGACTTCTCTGAAACACCCAGAACCAAGAAAAAGAGGCTGGATAAAAGAGGTGAGATTTTAGCGTGGATATAACCACCACAGTCCTGTGGTGAACTGTAATTTCTCTGCATTTTAGGACCTACTGCATTTTCCTAAAGAAAATTACTTTAAAATATGACAAATATTTTCCTCCCATGAACAAGATACGATCTCCCTCTCTCTTCTGCAGACATTAAATAATGCAGGCCTTGATCAAATAGCTGAATATATATTTCAAAACCAGCAATTAACACTTGATGGGGCTGGTTGTTTAGGCTCTCTAATTGCTAGTCTGCTGATCTAATTATAACTTTAAAATAAAAAAAGCCAACAAGTGCCTAGGAGCAATAGATGAATGATATAGATGTGATTTTAAATAGCGTGATGATTCATTAGTAATGATTGACAAGTGTATCAGTCTGATAATATTTATATTATATGGATTTCTAAGCTTCACCATAGTTCACTTGCACTGGAAGCATCTGTGGATATTTGTAGTAGGGTAGTTGAGATATTTTCTACTTTAGAATGGTTTCGTGAACGGGGTAGCAGTGGTTCAGTCTTTGAGCACCTTCTTTGCTTGCTGCATATGTTGAATTAAAATTCAAGTTCATTGCTTAACACATTGTAAGCTGCCCTGAGTCTCCAGAGAAGGGCGGCATATAAATAAAATTAAAAAAAAAAGTTTAGGTAACAGAGATGTAGACAAAAACTATGGAGAGCTGGTTTTTCATCTGTGGTGTATGGTAGGCTCTTGTGTTGGCATTCACATATAGCAATGGCCTCGGTGGTGCAGCAGACTAAAGTGCTGTTAAGTGCTAGCACTTAGCTGCCAGCTGCAAGTTCGAATCTCACCAGGCTCAAGGTTGACTCAACCTTCCATCCTTTCGAGGTAGGTAAATTGAGGACCCGGATTGTGGGGGCAATAAGCCAACTTTGTACGGAACAACACCGCTTTTGGGCGGGGGGGCAAAAGCCCTAATAAGCAGGTATATACCAAAAAAAAGTATGCAGGCTATTGCTATAATGCATTGTAAGCTGCCCTGAGTCTACGGAGAAGGGCGGACTAAATTGGACTAATAAATAATAAATAAATAAATAAATAGCACTTAGACTTATATACCGCTTCACAATGCTTTACAGCCCTCTCTAAGCAGTTTTACAGAGTCAGCATATTTACCCCAGCAATCTGGGTCTTCATTTTACTGACCTCGGAAGGATGGAAGGCTGCGTCAACCTTGAGCCTGTCAGGATCGAACTCCTGGCAATGGGCAGAATTAACCAGCAATACTGCATTCTAAATACTGGGATTTCTAACTTTGACAGTAGTTTCTAGTGACTGCAGATTGATTTTTCTTATGGCTATGTTTGCACTCCATAAGATAAAATATTATTAAAAACCTGCCATGTTGTAAGTTTAAAAAGCAAATACTGAGAAACAGATTAAGCCTGAATTGTGTTTGAGCCTGAAGAACAATATATAAACAAAGCAACAGGCTAACATTGGTACTCCTAAAGCAATTTAGACCATGTCTCAAGAAAACTTCAGTTCATAGTCTAAAAACAAGGGTCATCCCTGACATTTCCTCCTCTCTCCTCTTCTTACCTAAGGCCTTAAACTTTCATTGGTAAATTTAGTAATTTCTGCAGCAATGAATGAATACCAACACAAAAGCATGAAGGTAATTCTTTAAATATTTTTAAATGCCTGCTCTTCACACAATTACTTGCTCTTCACACAAGTACCGTGTATGTGCTTGCTGATGTTACTGAAAAGCCAACAGTAGATCTTATACTGTGGATCTTATACTATGTTGACAGCATGCCCCATGCTTACAAATTCAACCCAAAAGAATGAAACCTTTCAAGATAATATGCATGGTAGGTTCTCCTTTGGTGGATGTAGCTCTTGTTTTTCTAAGTTCTGGAGCTTCCCTGTTGCAAGTCTCCCTCCTTCCCTGAAGGGGATGCTATGCTCACCCATAACCAATTCCCTCCTTCCTTTACTCTCTTGCTTGCAGGAAGACTAGGACAATAAATAGCAGAAGGAAAGGTTTCTGGGAAGGGTTTGAGGAAGAACTAAGCAGCAAGAACCTTCCTCATTTCTGTTTTCTTCCAGAAGAAATTGGTTGCTTTCTTTTCTCTTTAACCAAAATTTGTGGTAAGGAATAATTGAGATAGCAGGTCTGCAAGGATTCCACTCTTTGTCAACCCAACCCATTGCACAGAGCTGTTCTTGCAAGAAAAATAGGAAGAGGGGATATTATGCATGCCACCTTGAGCTCCTGTACAAAAAAGGCAGGATATAAATTAAATATTAACTGTGAATGATGATAGCATTGCCATTTCAAATATATTCTCCAGTCCTAATCCAAAGCCATGCCTAGCTATGAATACAATGTTAGGGAACTAGTCAAGCAGAAAACAAAATTTTCCCCTTTTCCTAGATGTTGTGAATTTGATTGTGAATGCTTGAAACATAGTATTTTTTTAGGCAGCAGACATACCTGGAAGCATGCCCTACTGAAAGCAATGAGATATGACTTCGGCATAGGATCACAGTTTTTGTTGATTAATGGGTTGCATTTAATGACTCAAAGAAGCCAAGTACTAGGTGGCTTCTCTGTAGCATGGAATTTTAAAAAATGGAAATTGTGTGTATGTGTATGTATTTTATTTATTTATTTATTTATTTATTTATTTATTTATTTATTTATTTAAATAAATTTAATTTATATACCGCCCTTCTCCTGCTGGACTCAGGGCGGTGCACAGCCAGAAATAAAAAAACAGTCAATACAAAATTTAAATTGTGGCCGAAAGTTTAAAAACCTCATAACTAAAACCCAATTGGACAATTTAAAAATCTAAAATCTTAAAAAAATCTTAAAAAGTGGGGGATGTGTGTTATGCCAGCCCTGCTTGTTGAAAGAGAAAAGTTTTTAGGGCACGGCGAAAAACCCGGAGATCTGATATCTTGCGTATCTCCGGGGCAGGTTGTTCCAGAGGGCGGGTGCTACCACAGAGAAGGCCCTCCCCCTGGGGGTCGCCAGCCAACATTGCCTGGCCGACGGCACCCTGAGGAGTCCCTCTCTGTGGGAGCGTACTGGCTGGTGGGAGGCTATTGGCGGCAGAAGGCGGTCCCAGCCACACACAGAGAGAGTATATATTTTGTGTGTGTATACACACACACACACACACACACACACACCCTGTTTCCCCCAAAATAAGACATCCCCTGATAATAAGTCCAATTGGGCTTTTGAGCGCATGGAATAAAGGCCAAGCACTTATTTCAGGGTTCAAAAAATACATAAGCTTTTACATTAATTTCCCTATTTTATGTCTTGTTTTAGGAGTAAACCACAAACAGTATTATACAGTGATAAATTCAGGCAAACCATATAACATTGTTTGTGGTTTGCTCCTAAAACAAGACATAAAGATAGGGAAATTAATGTTGTAAAGCAGAACCACTGTTAAGTTCCAATTAAGCTGATTTATTAGTTATGCCTATACACAAGGAATCTGATCAAATAAGCAATCAGCACTCAATTGGTACTAGATAAGAGTTAATGGAATTCAAGATAGGCTGAGCTTGTGAGATTGTAACAATTCCAGAATGATTCCTCTCTTGACTCCACCCCCCCCCCCCCCCCCCCCCCCCAATGTTCTGCCTCTCTTCCTACAGCATGTGATCTTAGCTTCAGCTAAGCCTTGTTTCTTAACCTGGCAATTTAAAAAAAAAATACATGGGTTTCTACTCCAAGAATGGGAATTGAAGTCCACATATCTTAAAGTTGCTAAGGCTTTTTTTTTTGTATTATGCTGTTAAATGAAATGAAATGTTCCTCTCCAAATTTTAAAATATAGTTGATAATTGTGGGCCTTAAAGAGCTGTTGCCTTTGGTAAACATTAACCTGCAGGGGTCATTGAGATTTACCTTCTTTTGCTCCTGCAATTTTGCTAGGATGTACTTAGACTGAATAACTTGGTGTATGTAAGTTTGTGTATGTGTCTGAGAGAGAATGTGAAGGTGTATGTGTGTTTATATGTCCATAAATGGGAGCATATTATATGTGTGTGTGTGTGTGTGTGTGTGTGTGTGTGTGTGTGTGTGTGTATACTGTATATATATATTGAAGTAAACAGGTGAAAATATTTTTCTTTGCAGGGTTTTGAGATGCTGCTACCAGACTGCATGATCTGTTTGCTCCTTATTTTAGACAACTCATAAGTTTACAACACAGTCATCTTATTTTAATTATGTGTTTGCTTTTTCTTTTGAGTCTGTGTTGATTCCTGGCAAGTGCCTGGATAAGTCCCTGCCGTTTTCTTGGCATGGCTTTTTGGAAGTGGTTTACCCTTGCCTCTACCCTAGAGCTGAGAGAGAGTGACTGACCTAAGGCAGGACTAGAACTCACGGTCTCCTGTCTTCTAGCCTGATGCCTTCACTACTACACCAAACTGGCTGTCATGCAATCATATTATGGATCTACATAAAAGTAAATTCTGAGGAGTTCAATGAGGATATAGAAGGGGATATTGGATTGTGACCGTCACTGAAGAAGCCTCCTAGAAAAGTACAGAAGGCCACCAGTGTTGCTATTGCTTTCCCCAGGGTATTTAGTTCAGCTAACATAATGACCATTATTCAGAACTGATGTTTTCCAGGCTAACCCAGGGGTGAAATCTAGCAGGTTCTGACAGATTCTGGAGAACAGGTAGCAGAAATTTTGAGCAGTTCGGAGAACTGGCAAATACCACCTCTGGCTGGCCCCAGAGTGGGGAGGGAATGGAGATTTTGCAGTATCATTCCCCTGCCACGCCCACCAAGCCACGCCCACCAAGCCACACCCACAGAACCGGTAGTAAAAAAAATTGCATTTTATCACTGGGCTAACCTAAAGCATTTATTGTGTGAACTGATGAGCCAGATGTTTCCTTCTATCCCTTTCCACACAGAGAAGCAGATTGAACCAGAAGCTGAAATGAACTTCAGGGCTGCTATAGCCCTTCGGTCTGAGATGACTAGCATAGTCTATCCAGTAATAGAATTGACCTTGCATGGTTTCTGCAGTTTTTCCCCCTACATGAAAAGTAACCTCTTACATTGACATGACAATGCCTTGTGTTATTTAGCATTACTTATATGCCTCACGTTCTGTCTTTCTCCATGTCTTCGCCCCAACAGAATATGAAAGATGGCATCCATGTTTCGGAGTGAAGAGATGTGTCTGAGGCAACTTTTTCTTCAGGTGGAGTCTGCCTATTGTTGTGTTGCAGAACTTGGAGAGCTGGGTTTGGTCCAGTTCAGAGATGTGAGTAGACACTAAAAGTAACCCGGCCTGTACTTCTCAGTACCCATAGAAAGGAAGGGAATGTCATCTACAGCAGCAAGAACAGAGATATTGTAGAGTTTAAAGATGCTAGACTAGATCTAGGGAGATCCCTTTTTTTAAAAAAAAAAATTGATTTATATGCTGCCCTTCTCCAGAGACTCAGGGCGGCTTACAAGGCGTTAAACAATAGCCTTCATACTTTTTTATATTTATACGAAGTCAGCTTATTGCCCCCACAATCTGGGTCCTCATTTTACCTACCTTAGAAAGGATGGAAGGCTGAGTCAACCTGGAGCCTGGTGAGATTTGAACTTGCAGTAATTGCAGGCAGCTGAATGTTTTTGTTCTATATTTATATTTTCTATTGCATGATTTGCCCATATGGGTATTTTATAATTTAACTTATATTGATACTTTTTCCACACCCTCAACAAAGCATTTCTAAGTATATGACCTTTAAACACCTTGTCCACTTTTTTTTTCATATAACAAATAAGCATGCCATCCATATAACAAATCATAACCTTCTATATTTAAAATTCTCTCTTCGGTTAAGTTAAACCAATCACTAATTTGTGATAAAACAGCTGAATGTTAATTACAGTGCTTAGTCTGCCACGCCACCAGGCTCTTTGAACCAGAAATGGGACAAATTGCCACAACCAACTTGCTGTGGCTAACTCGCCACAGCCAACTCACTGCGGGACAATTTAATAATTCTATTTAATTATTTAAAATAAATAAAAACTATTTTTATTTTTGCCATTCACATTTCAGCCTGCCCTTCCTTTGGCATCCTTTCTTTAATGATTCTATTTCCCCATTTCTTTAGTATTAGTGTAACTCTTGACCAGCAGTGAGTTTTCCTATAGCAAGATGTCCAAGGAAAGTTGTCCTGCAGTGAGTTGTCCATGACAAGTTGGCTGTGGCGAGTTAGCCATGGGGAATTGGCCGTGGTGAACTGTCATAGACCCCGTTGAAATATGCCCTCAATTAGTCACTGTTTCTCAGTGCAGTTTGGCTCCCCAAAATAAATTGAAACCCTCTGGTAAATTGCCTTGAGCACAGAAAAAGACATGGTATAAATTTAATACACAAGAATGACAGGAATTGCAACGTTTCTTGAGGGGAAGAAAAAGAGGGGAAGAGAAAGTAGCATTAGAAAAGAAAAAGGAATATTCCAGAGGGAATTATTAACCCCATCCATTTTGGGTCTATGTGTTCTGCTACTTTTGGCATGAAACACCCAACAATTTATTTGTAAAGGAATGTGGTTCTTGATAAAATGAAATGGTGACTTGATAAAATGAAATGGTGACCTTTGCTTGCGTAATATGCTCTACTCTTGGGAGGTGAAAATGCATCATCTTGAATATTTTATAACCTTGCATAGCAGAATGCTGAGGCAAAAGATCAGTAATGACAAGCAAGTTGAGTTTCTGGGAAATTCCTTTATTGCTGATTTTTCTTAAAGTGGGGGTGTTTAGAGGATAAAACAATATTTCTTAAACTATGACTTGAAGTCACTAAGAATAAGAAGAATGGGAATGGTATAGTCTTTCAAACCAATTACAAAAAAGATGTGCTTTTCGGAATTCTTCTCTGCATTAATGCATTACACAAACAAAAAACAAACCAATGCAAAATAAGGCTAGGGAAGAAAGTGTGTTATAGAACATAATATGTAGTGTAGAATATTGGTAAATTGTTGATTTAGGATGCTTTTCATGGACTGTTCATTAAGTTTGCACTTAGCGCTGTTGTGTTTCTTTATAACCAAGCATAATGGATATAGAATAATTACTATTCTAGCCTGTTAGCTTTGTTTTCAGCATGACTCTCTTGAAAGAAGGAAAGTAATGTAAAATAGTAATTTAAATAGACACTATCAAGTCAGGCCCAGTTTCAGTGACTCTACCATCTTGGCCAAATGATAATCACTGGCTGGCTCTTGCAAGGATATTTCCCTGATACCTTCCAAGTTCCGACTATCTGCTTTATTCTTTGTCTCTCCATTTTTATACTTCTCTCAACCTTGCCAAACAGAGTCTCTTCTAATTGATTGTTTGCTTACATCACCTATTTTAAGTGTCTGAGTTTCTGCTTACCAATCTTTGCCTCAAGGGACCAATTGTCCAGGACCAATTGATTCATTCTTCTTGCTGTTCATGGTACTTTTAATAAGAGTTTCCTTCCCTTTTGTATTCTTTCTCAATACCCAACATTCGCAGTTTAACACAGGAAAACAATTGCTTTTATTATTCTGATTATTATTCTTTTTATCTGAGAAATATGCTCATTCTGCATTATTTTTCCTAAAACGGTTATTACCTTCCTCCCTGGGATAAATCTCTTTATTTCTTTATCAATCTTGATTAAAAAAAAATAAAGTTATTCACCATCTTGATTACTTTGCTCTTCGGTTGTGCTTCCACTAGGGATATTAGCTGGTATCTTTTTCTTTTAAATATAACATCATTTTTTTCACTTCCTCCTTTTAAACTGAGCTTTGCTAGTGGAGCCTTCCACTCTTGTCATTCTTGAAGTACATTTGCTAATCCGTTAAAAACATCTAAAGATCATAGTCCTTCTTAGCTCAACTCTTTTCTGAATCACTCTGTTTCTCCAAGCTCAGTTCTTAGTAACTTGTTTATTGTAAATATTCCTCAGAAGAATCAAATGTTCTGCATACCCATTCAGTATTTAATTAGGAAACTCAGCATTACTAAATTATATTTTGTTTAGCAACAGGCCTGTTAAGTTCCATCATTTGTACCTTATGATTCTTGATGAACGTATCTTTTATTTTATGTACACTGAGAGCCTATGCACCAAGACAAACTCCTTGTGTGTCCAATCACACTTGGCCAATAAAAAATTCTATTCTATTCTATTCTATTCTATTCTATTCTATTCTATTCTATTCTATTCTATTCTGTTTAAATTCTTTTCGTAAAAGTCTAAGGGTTACCTATGTCGAAAGCCAAACATCACATTTTTCACCCTATTTATAAATAATGGATTTAAAGGAACCTTTGTTTGTGGTCTTCAATGCAGGCAAATACATTACATGAGAAAAATATATGAATTACCTACAAAATTATGAATGTGAAACTATCTATATTTCTGTAATCAGTTTAAACTATCATTCGCTAGCTCTGTAGGCCTTTTCTTAAAGAGAAGTTCTTCACCTACCTTCTGGTTGCACAATATTTTAGTTATGATATTCTCCATAGTGATACATTAGTTTGAAGAAATAATTTTACTTTGATCTGCTAATGGAGATGTCCAGTTGAATCCTTTGATATGTACTTCCACTAAATCTTCATGACTACAGTTTTCTTTATTTTCATGTTATCTGATGTTGTAGAATAATAATTTCTAGAGTTCTTAGCCATCAGCCTGGATGGATGGGTGGGTAGATGATAGATAGATAGATAGATAGATAGATAGATAGATAGATAGATAGATAGATAGATGGATGGTAGGTAGATAGATAATGTTGCTAATCTGGCTAATCTTTTATTTTTATATGAATTTTCTTTAGTTGAATGCAAACGTGAACAACTTTCAAAGAAGGTTTGTGAATGAAGTTAGAAGATGTGAATCCTTAGAAAGGGTCCTTCGTAAGTAGCTTTTAGTTTATTGAAAAATTAAATGTATTGAGAACTGTTCTTAGTCCAACAATTTCTAGAATGCTTTAGCTCACAAAAACAGCAATTAGCACTTTTTGATTAAGCATTTTAAAAGTCCCCAGAAATTGAGCAAAAAGTGGAACTAAGGTATTAATTGGAAGGGAGGCACTGTTTGCTGCAAATCACTGTAGACCGGGGATCCCCAACCCCCATCGGTCCATGGCCTGCCAGGAACCAGGCCGCGCAAGTGAATGGAACCAGACTGTGAGTGAAACCATGCCACCCCTCCAGTCCATGGAAAAACCGTCCTCCACAGAACTGGTCCCTGGCCAAAGCAACTGTGGACCATGTCCAAGTAAGTAGAAAAGCCCAAAGGCAGATTTCAGATTCCTAAAAATGTATTGCAGTAAAACCTTTTGCTGCAGATCTTGTGGAATCTGCTGTTCAGTGCCAACACTAAGGCTTAGTTGCCTAAATAAACTTTGCTTAGAAAAAGTTGCCTCCTATAGGTTAACATTCAAGGATGTCCCAAAGGGTGCTTTTTCATTCAAGGATGTAGTTACGTAATCCACATGGGGCAAATATCTACGTATGCGTAAGGAGGAAAGTTTAAAAATGCAATTAGCTTTCTTGGGAACCCTCTTCATAAACCTTTCCCAGACCTTTTTTGTTTTTGAAAAAGTTTTGTGATTTTCTGTAAATCCTTGGCAAACTAAGCAATAAAAACAAATATATTCAACTTTCCATAGGTTTAACCTACCTGTTTTTTATGAAAGATGTCTTCTGCCTTGTAAAAATGAAAATATTTCCTTGTGTTTCTTCCAGTGATGCCAGAATAGAATAGAATAGAATAGAATAGAATAGAATAGAATAGAATAGAATAGAATAGAATAGAATAGAATTCTTTATTGGCCAAGTGTGATTGGACACACAAGGAATTTGTCTTTGGTGCATATGCTCTCAGTGTACATAAGGAGAACAAAATACATTCATCAAGAATCATAAGGTACAACACTTAATGATAGTCATAGGGTCTATAAATAAGCAATCAAATCATACTAGGAAACAATCAATATAAACCGTAAGGATACAAGCAACAAAGTTACAGTCATACAGTCATACGTGGGAGGAGACGGGTGATAGGAATGATGAGAAGATGAATAGTAGTGCAGACTTAGTGAATACTTTGACAGTGTTGAGGGAATTACCGTGTTTCCCCGAAAATAAGACACTGTCTTATATTTTTTTGAACCCTGAAATAAGAGCTTGATCTTATTGCCATACACTCAAAATCCCGATTGGACTTATTATCAGGGGATGTCTTATTTTGGGGGAAACAGGGTATTTGTTTAGCAGGGTGATAATGTCCGGGGAAAAACTGTTCTTGTGCCTAGTTGTTCTGGTGTAAAGTGCTCTATAGCATCATTTTGAGGGTAAGAGTTGAGTTATACCATTGCCAATTAAGAAAACCAGAGATTTACCACTCACAGCCTGGTTGCGCCAGTGATTAATGCAGAGGATATCTCTTTAATGTGACACAATTTTTGACTCTATTTATTAAAGAGGTGAAAAGTTAGGCCTATATCTATATTCGCACAAAATCCTTAATCACCGAAGTTACAACTAACCAAGTTTCATATGGTGTGGAAAAGGCAGCAGAGTGTGTTTTGTGAACTTAGCCAGTGTGTTTCCATTTGTTTTTCCTCCCAGGTTTTCTGGAAAGCGAGATGGGGGAGGAGATCCTGCCTGTCATATATGGGAAATATCCAGACACTCCACCACCACGAGAAATGATTGACTTAGAGGTAGGCTTTGCATGTTTCTGGTTAGAGAAGCATGATAGACAATTGCGTTGACCCAGCAAGAGACGGCAATCCAAAATAACATTAAATCAAGGTCTTTATAACACTCAGAATAGTTTGTTTGATATAGAAAGTTTATAAATGCAACCACTTAATTAATTTTGTCCTAATTTCTTCCTAATTGTAGCTCTGGCTTTATCATGTTTTATCCTTCTTAGGCCTACTACTCTTTCTTTCTTTCTTTCTTTCTTTCTTTCTTTCTTTCTTTCTTTCTTTCTTTCTAATCATTTTACTATTCTACTGTTATTTCATGGTATACTCTACGTTATGGTCACAAAAATAGTTATTTACTTATGGTTCTCATCTTCTCCAGCCAATGTAGCCATGCTGGCTGCAGATTATGATACCAATAATCCAATATATTGTGAAGGCACAGATTGGGGGATTGCTGTAACTAATACTTAAACCTGGGAGGGTAGGAATTGGGCAATCCAGTACTTCTTTCTCAGTCTTGGCTAACTTAAAAGCTAAGCAGGGTTGCACTTAGTTGGTGTTAGATAGAAGACCTCAGGAATACCAGAGTTACACGCTAACCAGGGAAGGTATAAACACTTCTGGAAAAAACCCCAATGTCAATGAAGTAACAAGAAATCACCATTGATTCAAATGAATATTTTCTTTTTTTTTCCTGTTAGCCTAAACAGACTATGATCAGAAGGGTTAATGGTTAAAGTTGAATGAAGAACAAAAAGTAGAATGACTTGGAAGCTTAGTGCTTAACTAGCAGAGCTGTAAAAAATACACGTTAGAATCCCTCATTGTTTTACCTAACGTAGACAGAAGAAGATTTGTTGGATTTTCCATTAGTTATTTTGCTATTTCCACTTAATTTGTGTCATTTGTGAATCATTCATACCCAGAAGTAAGGCTGAGATGTTAATATTCACTGCAAAATTGCCTAACATGCTGAGATGCATTTCGAAATGTTTGCTGTATAATAATCCATCTTTAGAGTAATCTATTTTGTCAGCAGTGAAGTGTGTGACAGAATGATTGGACATACAGTACTTCTGTTTCTCTCCGGCTATAAACAGGCTGTCTTGGAGAAACTGGAAGGTGAGTTGGAAGAAGCCAACCAGAACCTGCAGGCATTGAAGCAGAACTTTCTAGAACTCACTGAACTTAAACATCTCCTGAAGAAAACCCAAGACTTCTTTGAGGTGACCCAATTTTTGAATGCATTCTTGTCATTTGGGTTTAGCTCAACCATCTGAGAGACAACCTGTGGGCATTACCATATTTGCAACCTTGAACATCTTGACGCTGTTATCCCTTCTGTCATCGAACAAAACCACACAAATACGTGCTTAATTAAACAATACTTTCCCTTTCTCTCCACCCCTGGGTGATCACACTGTACAATTATGAGATGTCCTTTTGTTATGGGAACAGTCCATCTCTTTCTCAAGCACCTGCAATGGTGACCTTGATGGGTTGCCAGGCTTTCACAGTCGACGCACACATTCTCAGGATTCTATTCCCCCTCCCCTCCCCCGGGCAAGTTGAAAAGCGTTAAATTTGAAAGAAGCAAAGCAGTTCAATCTTGACGGAATTAACAGAATCTTGCAAATCTGAAAGTACATCTCTCCCCTCTTACCTTTACAGTCCAAGAAACTAGGGAGGGTCCCTACTGAAACAATTGCCATTCTATGTTCCTTCTATGGGCTAAGCTTCCTTGTATTTGACCGTTGCCCTGACTGCAGCTCTTCCCTTGTCTCCCAAGGTCATTCCCATATACCAGTTGGCTAACCTTTTCTGAACCAAGTGCCCAAAGTGTGCGCTAACCTGAACCCCCAAAATGCAATGCACGGGCGCCCCCTGTGCATGTGCATATGCTCCCCGCGCATGCATGGCAGAGACCCACCAACTAGCTGGCTGGTGGGAGGCGCGTGCACATGTGTGGTGGAGCTGAACTGGGGCAACAGCTTGCATGCCCACAGGGAGGGCGCTGCATGCCACGTGTAGCATGCGTGCCATAGGTTCACCATCAAGGCCATATACCACTACATTAGCCCCAACAATGACTCTGGGAATTCTTACTGATCTCCTACCCAAGTGTCAGCCAAGGATGGCTATGTGTTGTTGTGCCAGCCCTCCCTGGTAGACCAGGTTAGGAAACCAACTCTTCAGGAATATTAGAGCTTACTTTTGGAAATAGGCTATAGTAACAGAGCCGCTAAAAATAGGCTGTACCTCCTTTTCTTGAGCCTACCCAAGTCTCTTTCTAACATTATCTTGCTTCCCAGAAAATAAGGCATGTTTCCATCTTCTCTAACGATGTAATTGTTCTTGCTTATTTCCAATGTTATCTCCCAGCTCCCCATATGTCCTTCCCCAACACAGTGGCCATCAGAAGCTCTGGATGTAAGCTTCTGTTCATCCGCTGGTTAGCCTCTAATATTGCTGTGGTATCTGGAGGATGCTAGGATAGTGAAAGTTATCCTAAAACCCCAATAAATAATAAAGAGGTCTTGGACTGGCTGAGTTTTGGAATAGGACTTTAAGTTAAGCCTTTCTCCTGCTTTTCAGACTGAGACTAATTTGCCTGATGATTTCTTCAATGAAGATACTTCAGGGCTATTGGAATTAAGAAGCACTCCTGCAGCAGTGGCTGCGAAACTGGGGTGAGTATTCTTTCTCTTGGATTGTATCCACCATATTTATATCTTAGTGAGGTAGCCCATAGTTGAAGCATCTCACTGAAGTGAACGCACTTCCTCCTGGCTGGATGTAGCTAAATATGCATTTAGCATATTTATTTATTTATCAATATTTTCCCTTTCTCCCGGAGCTGGGCTGAAGAGGCCTCCATGAGGCAGCAAATGATGCAATGAAGATCATATCATTGTAATATAAGAAAGATATGAAATATATTTCATATAGGAAATATATGAAAGTGGCTGAGCTTATGTTGTGATGCTGATTTCATCGTTTTGCTGAAAGCCTTCAGTCCTATAGCTCCTTCTATAGAAATGGCCATCTCTGCTTGGTACCCAAGCCTTTCTAACCGCACCACTAAATTCCAAAGCGCTACCATTTTAAGACAAAAAAATGAGAAATGCATATAGAATAACCCTTACATAGGCTTAGTTTAAAAAAAATATGAGGGAACACCACAACTTCTTCCCCACAAAATATTTATTAGTATCTAAAACCTGACCCACTTACACATGTGAAGCTAAAGTTAACCCTGTCCTACTACTGCACGGGTGTCAAACTCAATTTCATTGAGGGCTGCATCAGGTCTGTGGTTGACCTCAGGGGACCAGGGGGGCATGGCTGACTGGGTGGGCGTGGCCAACAGGGTGGGCATGGCCACCTTGACGCCACTCCCCAAACTGCTGGCATGTTTTCTCTTTGCAGTGGGTAGACTGGGCCAAAGCTACGTTGGCTTTTCTCTTCACACTGGGTAGACCAAAATGGCCCTGCGGGCCGGATCCGACCACATTGTGGGCCAGATGCGGGCCGCGGTCCTTGAGTTTGACACCCCGTCCTACTGCATCTCTGTCCTACTAATGTGACCATCACTCAATTGTAAAGTTCCTCAGAGCATGTCATCCTTTTGCTCCCAAAATTTTCCCATTCTGTTTTAGGATATTTCATGCTATCTAAGAATGTTGGAAGTCAGTCAGTCAGTCATTTTATTTATATTAATAAAATAATCCCAGTGCATGCAGAAGGTGCCATGATGGAGAAGGTCAATCTAGGAACTGGTAGTAGGATTTCAATTGGTATAATTCAATCAACTAATTACTTCTACAAGAGTATATTATGCAGGGTATTATGTTTGTTTTGCATTCCATAGATTCATAGCTGGTGTGATTAAAAGAGAGAGGCTGGTGACTTTTGAACGTTTGCTGTGGAGAGCCTGCAGGGGAAACATCTACCTGAAGTTCAGTGAAATGGATACACCCTTGGAAGATCCTGTCACTGTAGGTACCGATAGGTTTTTAATTTTGTTGCCTCAGATCTTTTACCTGGGATATAATGCTAGGAAATTGCTGGGATTGTATTTGGTTGCCTCTGTGATTATTTTGAAATGGTTTCTCCTTAAATCACATTTCCTTTGCCAGAAAGAAGAGATGAAAAAGAATGTATTCATCATCTTCTATCAAGGGGAACAGCTGAGACAGAAAATCAAGAAGATTTGTGAAGGGTGAGAAAGAGCATTTTGACTGTAACCGAAATTAATGAATCTTGAGTTGGTCAATTAATGAAACTTGAATTGGCTTTCAGATTGATCTCAGTGGGATTTTAATGTCCGCTGTTTTGTCTTGCCGTAGACAAGACCTAGCCTGGCAAATTCAAAGTGTAATTAAGTCCAGAATTGGAACATGCTGATACAATCCAGGTTGGCTGTGTGAGTTTTAAATCTTTACTCACAACTATCTGATAGAGAATTATCGTTATCCCAATTGCTTCTAGTTCTGTAGCTGAAATTGATATTGAACATGTTGTGCCAAAGGTGCTTTTTCAAGAGGCACTTGGACTTTCTTTGTTTTTCCTTGAAGACGTTTCGCTTCTCATCCAAGAAGCTTCCTCAGTTCTGACTGAGAATTTAGATAAGAAACGCCAGAACTGAAGAAGCTCCTAGGATGAGAAGCGAAACATCTTCAAGGAAAAACAAAGACAGTCCAGATGCCTCTTGAAAAAGCACCTTTGGGTCAGCCATGACCTGGATGACTGAGAATCTCCATAGACATATTGAACATGCCCCATTGATTACAAATGTTTGGGGGTGAAGACAGCTCCTTAAAGAGCCAACATGATATCATCCATGTCCAAATTGAAGATAGAAGTCCTCCGGGATTGACAGTAGCTTAGAAAACTTGAAGCACCAGATTTCTAAATCCAAACCAATTATTCACAGGTTTAGTAGGGTACCAAAAAAATTGTATTTTTTGGCAAGGGGTGGGAAAAAGTGCAAAAATGCTGTTAAAGCAAGTACAAGAAAACCCCATCTGCTGTTCAATATTCTTTGTCCTATAGAAATTCAAGATTTGAGAATACTGCTAATGTTTTTATCTCTTGTTTTTTTTTTACTGCATGTTGCTCTTAATTTTAACGCTAGAAAAAATTAATTAGTGTTAAATTTTACCTACCAGATTTATTAAGATTGGAAGCAGCGCAAAAGAGAAGCATTTCCCCAAGCCTTCTCTCTTTCAATTGAGGATGCTGAAACACTAATAGGCGTTCTCCAGCAGATTTTATCAATTTCAAAACTCTCCAGTGAATGGTTCGTGTGCTTTCCTAGATGAAGGTGTCATTAAAGTAAAAGTGACATTCTGACAGGCAAAACCGGCATGCAAAAGAACTGTGAAAAGATCAAAGCTATCGGGCTGAAACCTTGTCTGTGTCGGGGAGAAGGGAGGGAATGTAGCTTGTGTGGCCTCTTTTAAAGAGAGAGATTTTTTTCCAAGTACAATTTGAGAACTTAAAAGTTCAGTTTAAAATATGGGGTGAGCACCTAAAGCTTTTCCTAATGAAAAACCTAATTAATATGCTTCAGTTGACGGTTTGATTTGAATACATTAATGATAAATCCATGCCATGCTTGAAGCTGGAATAATATAGGCCAGTGGTGGCGAATCTTTTACTCACTGAGTGCTGAACAGGTGCGCTGAGCGTGCAACTGCACAATCTCCATATGTGTGCGGCTTTTGTGCGGCTCCCCCCGTGCGCTGCGTGCGCAGTTGCACCATCTGTGCATGCACATGGTTTTCGCACGCACGCGAACACCATCTATGCATGTGCACACTGCGTGCAAGTACTCTCCCGCGCATGCGCGAGCGTTTGTGCATGCGCGGGAGAGTTCCGAAGACCAGCTGGGCCCCCTGAATTGCTTGCATGTGCACCAGAGGTCTGAACACCAGCTGGGGCGCGCGTGCATGCTCAGCTGCAGGTGAGTTGGGCGACAGCTCGCGTGCCCGGAAAGATGGCTGCCACCTCGTGCCATAGGTTCACTATCACAGATGTAGGCATGCATCAAGGTGGGGGGGAAGAAAAAGTATTGTGATGGTAACCCTACCACTGTTGTATGCAGATGTACAAAAAGAGAAAGGTTTGCATGAGCTGTGATAACACAGTGGTTAGAATGCGGTATTGCAGGCTAATTCTGCTGACTGCCAGAGTTCGATTCTGACTGGCTCAAGGTTGACTCAGCCTTCCATCCTTCCAAGCAGGGGTGAAATGCTCCCGGTTCGAACTGATCTGGTAGCGATGGCAGTGGGTGGTTCGGAGAACCGGTAGCAAAAATCCCTGTGCCCCCCACCACCACCATGCCCAGCTGAGCCGCAAGATCATTAGACGCTTCTTTTTTTTTTTTTACTTTTAAAAGCATTTTTTCTACAACCTCTTCCGACGAAAAAATGCTTTTAAAAGTTTTTTAAAAAGCCTCTGATGATCGCGCGGCTCAGCTGGGATAGTCAGAGGCTTTTCAAAGCATTTTTTTCTGCAACCTCGTGGCTGAAGAGGTGGTAAAAAAAAATGCTTTGAAAAGTCTCTGACGATCCCAGCTGAGCTGCCTGATTGGCAGAAGAGATATTTTTTAAAATGCCTCTGACGATCTCAGCTGAGTTTTCTGATCGGCAGAGGCTTTTCAAAGCATTAGAAAAAATGCTTTGAAAAGTTTTTTTTTAAAAAAAGTTGACCACGCTCACCCAGTCACATTACCCACCACCACCACCAAGCCACGCCCACAGAACCGGTAGTAATAAATTTTACGTTTCACCCCTGCTTCCAAGGTCAGTAAAATGAAGTCCCAGATTGTTGGGGGCAATTGGCTGACTCTGTAAACCACTTAGAGAGGGCTGCAAAGCACTGTGAAGGGGTACATAAGTGCTATTGCTATTGTAATATTGTGCGCACCATCCTGCAAGTTTGATGGTGCCACTGACTGGATAGGTAGCGCTTCCTTCTTGCAATGAAGCACTTTCCCTCCATGTTTAAGCTTTCCTAGTAATGGAAAGTCCAGTCATTCTATACAGCAGTGGAACAAATCAATTTGGCTATTAAAATAATCTACTCTAGAAATTATGTAAAAATGTATCTTAAACTCCGGTGGTCTGTGCAGCCACTAGTGACATTGTGACATTTCTGCCTTGCTCTCTCTCTCTGGCCCACAGTTCCTGAAAAATAATTAAAATATTCAGACCTTCTCTTTTGATTCATGTTATGGGGAAAAGCAGACAGGCAGATGGAGCTGAAAGTGTAAATATTACCCTTTATCCCAGAACTTGACTTCACCAAGAGCAAAAGGGTAGTGTGGGAAGCTTCATCTGCCTGCTTGTGAGTAAAATATGCTCAGAACACATACATTCCAAAATTATATACCATAGAAACCTGGTATATTTGTTCATTACAGATGAGAGTCTAATAGGGTGGACAATTTGCAGGATCAATAAAAATGAAAAGTTTAGCAAAAAGCAAAGCATGTTATTGATTCTAATAACGCTCCCAATAGAATATCCCGCATAGCCTGGGAGCAACACGGAGAAAGCCTTTTCCTGCATGTCAAGTAGATGAGTCTTTTTTATTATTATTATTTTTTATTAAACATTTTTCTTTATTATACATCACGTTTCCATTTCTGCAACAACAGTGTACTGTCTGTATCAAGGCTCTTTTAAGTATAAAGGTAAAGGTAAAGGTTACCCACGCACATAGGTGCTAGTCGTTCCCAACTCTAGGGGGCGGTGCTCATCTCCGTTTCAAAGCCGAAGAGCCAGCGCTGTCCAAAGATGTCTCTGTGGTCATGTGGCGGCATGACTAAACGCCAAAGGCACATGAAACGCTGTTACCTTCCCACCAAAGGTGGTCCCTATTTTTCTACTTGCATTTTTTTACGTGCTTTCGAACTGCTAGGTTGGCAGAAGCTGGGACAAGTAATGGGAGCTCACCCCGTTATGCAGCGCTAGGGATTTGAACCGCTGAACTGCCAACCTTTCGAGCGACAAGTTCAGAGTCTTAGCCACTGAGCCACCGCGTCCTCCTTTTGAGTATATATAGTATTATATACCCTGATTATAACAATTGTTCTCATAATTATACAATGTAGTCTCTTTTAAATATACATAATCATGTACGTCTTGTATGACCGTTATTCTCATAGTTATACCATAACACTCTATACTTGTGATGGCGAACCTATGGCACACGTGCCACAGCTGGCACGCAGAGCCCTCTCTGCAGGCACGCGAGCCATCCCCAGCTTAGCTCTACCGCGCATGCGCCTCCTGCCAGACTGATTTTTGGGATGTGCGGGGCGCATGCGGGGTCACATGTGCAGGGGTGAGGGAGGTTGCATGCGCATGGGGGGGTCATGAATGCATGCACGGGGGCACATTGCATTATGGGTCCCAGCACGCACGCTTTCGGCACACAATGAGAAAAAAGTTAGCCATCACTGCTCTATACATTTGTCACTCTATATACTTTAATCTATAGTCAAGTACAGTCCAATGGTAATATTACTTATAGTATATAGGCTTATATATCTATCTATCTATATGTATTTATTTCTATTTTGTTAAACTTGTTTCGTCATTAAATTACTAATCTCTGCACCTGTTATCTAAGGTAGATGAGTCTTTGAGAGGGATGACTCCAAAACTTTTCTCCTAAAGAACTTAATGGCCTGATAAGCTCTTAATAGCCCTTAAGTCATTTAGCTAGTCAAATCTTAAGCCATTCAAGACTTACTTTAAAAAGCAATTTTATCTTAAATTGTCCATTAAGCAGTTGGAAACCAGTGTAGAACTTTCATTGGGAAAGCCTGTGGGATCTGTGTACCTTCTACTGCTTAGCAATCTAGCTACTGCCTTTTTTAACAATTACAACTTCCATACCTTTGTTGTAAAGTGCATTTCAGCGGACACAGTGGCTGGAACTAGGTATTGTTTCTTCATTAGGTTCCGTGCCACTGTATATCCCTGTCCTGAATCAGCCGGAGAACGCCGAGAAATGGCTGCTGGCGTGAACACAAGGATTGAAGATCTCAACACAGTAGGTAGTCTTTAGCCTTGCTTGTAGTAATATGCTTAGGTCAGCATGTGCCAATCCTTACCAGCTATTGGAGCCCTGTCAGAAGTGGACAGTATGTAGTTCAGATATGTGTCCTAGCGTCCTTCCTACGGTGCCAGTCAGCAAGCAGTTGGGTCTAGAGACTACCTGCTGTGTTTCTGATAAGGCTTCAGAGCCACATCACTTAGGGCACTATGGTAGGTTTAATGGGAGTGAAATGTAAGAAGCTGGAAAATTAGTCAAATGGTCCCAATAACGGGGTAGAGCAGGAGTGTCAAACTGGCAGCCCTCAGGTCAGATGCGTCATGCGCAGGCCACGCCCACCCTAACTCCACAAAGGGAAAAACGTCATGGCAACATGATACCACAAGTTTGACACCCGTGGGGTAGAGCAAATATAAACTATGAATCTAAGCCAGTTTTTTCATTCTACACATGTAGGATGAACTGCCTGTAACTGCTAGAATTCCTCAACCAGGAAGGGCATTCTTCAGGCTGGCTGGGGAATTTTAGTATGGTAGTTGTAGCCCATACATTTGTTGGGTTCCTAAGCTAAACTTTTGCCCCTACTTACAGGTGATCATTCAAACTGAGTCCCATCGACAGGGGCTATTGAAGGAGGCATCTGCGAACCTGTGGGCCTGGGGAATCAAAGTGAAGAAAATGAAAGCCATCTACCACATCTTGAATTCTTGCAACATTGATGTCACTCAACAGTGTGTCATTGCAGAGATCTGGTTCCCTGTGGTAGATACCCCCAGGATAAAAATAGCACTAAATCAAGGAATGGTAAGGAGAATTCTGTCATTCTTAGCAAACAATATTTACTCAGCTGAGTGCCCTGAATCTGTGGTAGAGTACTTACTTTGCCTGCAGAAAAAAAGGACTGAGGGAAACTTTACAGACTTTTCATTACCCAACTAGAGAACATGACTAATACTGGATTATTACTAGGGCAACAGTCAAGCAGAAAACAATACTCTCACCAAGAAACTACCAAGGAGAAAACCACATCTCCACCAAAGCTGGCAAGGCAAGCTCCTGTATATAAACAGGGAGCAAACCCCATACTCTCCAGCACTGAAGATATTCCCTTGTTGGATAAGGAAAGCAAACAACCAAGCTAATATATCCTCTTCTATTAGAAAAAGGATGGTGGGTGTTGAATACTGCAGAGTGTAAGGAAAATGACCTTAATGGAGATATGTAAGCTCTGTTAAGCAAATCAACAAAGGAGTGAAAAAATGTCCACAACAGAGTGATGATAATATTTTGACAAGACTCCGCCAGATACTTCCTAATTCACAAGTGTATAAGAAGGAGGAATAGGTACAGCACAGACAGGCTTGCAAGATTCTGTTGTTACAACCAAATTTAGTAAATATACTAAACAAGAAGTTGTTTAGAGGTAGGACAAGGAGCAATGGGTGAAAACTAATCAAGGAGAGAAGCAACTTAGAACTAAGGAGAAATTTCCTGACAGAACAATTAATTAATGGAACAACTTGCCTCCAGAAGTTGTGAATGCTCCAACACTGGAAGTTTTTAAGAAGATGTTGGATAACTATTTGCCTGAAGTGGTGGTAGGGTTTCCTGCCTAAGCGGGGTTGGACTAGAAGATCTCCAAGGTCCCTTCCAACTCTGTTATTCTATTCTATTCTATTCTATTCTATTCTATTCTATTCTATTCTA
>WNWU01000037.1:15722388-15735854 GCA_012654045.1 Ptyas mucosa | reverse complement strand
CTATTCTATTCTATTCTATTCTATTCTATTCTATTCTATTCTATTCTTTTAACCTTTTTGTAGAGTTGATTTCCAGATCTGGCCTGCTTAGACAGATAATTTATCCCAGTACACCAAATTATTTTTTTCATGACTGCAGAATAAGGGAGGATCTCCTGGTACCCAAACTTCTTATCTCTGTTGGAAATAGAAACGCCACTGATATATACATTTTGCTATGTACTTAAAAAGGTTCAAGCTGGAATAACTAAATCTGGAATAAATAAATAAATGAAAGGGGTTATCTGTGCTAATTACTACAGTATTGTTTTCAGGGGCTCTCAAAAGTCTCTTTTTTATATATAAATACAAGTAATCTGGATTGTTGTTATAAGTCCCCTGCCCTTTTTAGCTTTTGTCTGTTGTTTATGTGTCTTTCTTTTAGATGCTTTTGTCCGATTCTGACAATTTTTGATATTTGCGAATGTTTATTAAACATCAAAATAGCTACAGTAAATTGCTTAACATGTGAGTGGCTTGTGTATTTGCTTGGATCTAGATACAGGGATTCTGAGACAGTGTGTTGGACACAAATTAAACTGGAAATAGCCCGCAGTTGTTTTCCAACAGTGGGAAAGACTCCACAAATTCTCACTGACAGCTCCCTAAAGACTTTTGTTCCCATTATTCTTTGGTAGAAGCTACAGATGTGAGTGCAATATACAGCCAATTTTAACACTGTACTGTAAATATATTTATTTATTTATTTAACTGTTTTGGTAACCTAAGACCCAATCTGTTAAGATTCTAGGCAGAAGACCAGTGTTTCTCAACCTTGGCAACTTTAAGCTGTGTGGATTTCAACACTCAGAATTCCCTAGCCAGCATGGTGGCTGAGTAATTCTGGGAGTTGAAATCCACCCAGCTTAAAGTTGCCAAGGTTGAGAAACCCTGCAGAAGACTAACAGAAACATGGAGTTGGAAGAAACCGTGGATGTAATGACTGCCTAATTCTAATCATTGTTGACTTGATCTCAGGAACGAAGTGGTTCTACAATCAACCCCATCCTGACTGCTATACAGACCAAGTTGGAACCTCCTACCTTTAATCGGACCAATAAATTCACTGCTGGATTCCAGGCCATTGTAGATGCTTATGGTGTTGGGAATTATAGGGAGATTAACCCAGGTATATGGACTCTGATTTATTTTTCTTTTTTTTTTTTCAAATACTTTATTAAGTTTCAAAATTAAAAGAAAACTTAAAAAAATTTACAAGGTCTCTTTGTTATCCGGAGGTACAGTGTTCTTATAAATTAAATATCATGTATCTGATCTACCTTGTCTTAAACTATTATTTTCCCATCATTATATTTACATTCTATAAGTACATAGTCATGTTTCATAGTATCTATTCACAAAAAGAAACAGATCATCGTCTTTTTCTGTTATCTAGCCATTTATACCAATTTTCCCATACTTCATAGTATTTAGATATCTCATCATCCATTAACAGGCTCGTTAACTTTGCCATTTCTGCACACTCTAATATTTTGTTTATTAACATTTCTTCTGGGGGTTGAGTTTGACTCTTCCAGGATTTCGCAAATACCAATCTAGCCGCAGTTAATACTTGGGTTATAAGCTGGGTTTTATTATTTTTTAGGCCATCACCCACTATACCTAGAAGGAAGAGTTCTGGAGATAAAATTACATCTTGCTCTAACATTTCACAGAGCCATTGTCGTACTTTTGTCCAGAACCTTTTAGCTACTGGGCAGGACCACCACATATGGTAATACGTGCCGACTTCTTTCTCGCATTTCCAACACGTGGGTGAGAGATTTGGAAACATTTTAGCTAACCTAGCAGGCGCTAGATGCCATCTATGTAGCATTTTATAATGGTTCTCTCGGAATGTTGCTGCTTTTGTCATTTTAAAGTTCCTGTTCCAAGCCTCTTCCCAATCATTGAAATTAACACAATATCCAAAATTTTTTTCCCAAATACTCAATTGGTTTTTGGCTATGGCCTCTGCCTTATCCTCATCTAATATAAAATTGTATATTTTTGTTAACATTTTCTTATCTACTCCCCATATAATTTTATCGAAGTCTACATATTTCCTTTCAATACCAAATTGGTCCCTATCTTTTTGAAATCTTGAGTTCAACTGCCAATATTTCCACCAATCCAGCTTGAATCCGTGATCTCTCAGGGTTTCTAGAGGTTTAAGCCTTCCATTTTCATCCAAGATATCTTTGTATGTGCCGAATTTTTCAGTTTCCGTCTTGTTTGGGGCAGTCATAGCTTCCATAATAGAGAGCCAGTTTGGGGCTTTAACGTAGATTTTCTGTCTGATTTCCTCCCAGGTTTGTAAAAGTGTTTCTCTAATTCTATGATTGTGGAAATAGGTTTTCTTCTTTTTTTTGAAGTCCCAAAGGTGGGCATGCCAACCTTCTTGTAGGTCATGTCCTTCTATCGTCAATATTCTCTTGTTACGTAGCGTTACCCATTCCTTGATCCAAATTATTTTCGCTGCCTTTTGATATGCTTCCCAATCCGGGAGTCCAAATCCGCCCATTTTTCTCTTGCCCTGTAGTATTTTAAATGATATTCTCGATTTTTTTCCCTCCCATATGAAATTTCTAATATATCTATTCAGATCTAAAAAGAATTTTTTGTCCAGACTTAATGGAATGTTTTGGAATAAGAATAGGATTTTTGGTAGAATGCTCATTTTAATTGCGGCTATTTTTCCTGTGAGAGATAGTTTTAGTTTTTCCCATCTTTTAAGTTCCTGGTGTATTTTATGTAGTAGTGGGGTATAGTTATCCTCTTTCAAAGATGAATATCTTGCAGTAATCCAAATTCCTAGGTATTTAATTTTTTTTACTACCTGAAAACCTAATAGAGCTTCCAACTCCTTTTTTTTTTATGTCTGTCATGTTTTTGGCTATTATTTTGGTTTTTTCCTTGTTAAGTTTGAGACCTGCCACTTGGCCATAGTTTTGTATTTCTAATAGAACTCTTGGTCCAGTTTCTAGTGGGTCTTCCATGATAAGGGCTACGTCATCTGCGAAAGCTTGTATCTTGTAAGTTTCCTTCCTCACCCTAGGTCCTTTGATTTCTTTAGTGGCTCTAATCTTTATCAGCAACACCTCTAGTGCAAGAATATAAAGTAAGGGAGATAGAGGGCATCCCTGCCTTACTCCTTTTTGGATCTGGAATGTTTGGGTCTTATCCCCGTTGATCAATATATTGGCCCTCTGTTTATGGTAAATATTTTGGATCATTTTCCTAAAGTTTGTTCCGAATTCCATTAAATTTATTTGGTTTATCATAAAATTCCAATTTAAATTATCAAAGGCCTTTTGGGCGTCAACAAACATCAGTGCAAGTTGTTTTTCAGGGTGCTGTTCATAATATTCTATGGTATTTAATACTATTCTTAGATTGTCTCTAATTTGCCTCCCCGGGAGGAATCCGTTTTGATCTTTGTGTATCCATGGGTTTAAGATTTTTTTAACTCTTTCGGCTATTATATTCATAAATAATTTGTAGTCGGAGTTTAAGAGAGAAATGGGTCTGTAATTTGCTAATCTTTTTGGGTCAGCGCCGTCTTTCAAGATGAGCGTTAAGTATGCTTCTCTCCAGGTGTCCGGGATTGTTGAGCCTACTAAAGCTTCGTTAAATATTTCTAATAGCTCTAGGCTTAATGCTTCTTCCAATTTTACATAGAATTCCCCAGGGAGGCCGTCTGGACCTGGAGTTTTATTCTTCTTTATTTTAGAGAGGGCTGCTTTTAGTTCTTCTATTGTGATTTTTCTATTCAGCATTTCTCTTTCTTTTTCTGTGATTTGGGGTAGGCCAGCATCCATCAGATATTTTTCTACCTTATTTGGTTCTATTTTCTCATCTTGATACAAGTTTTCATAGAATTCCCTCACATACTCTAATTTTTCCTCTTCCCTTATTAAGAGATTTCCTTTAGAATCTTCCAGTACCAAAATCTGATTCTTTTCCTTTTCCTTCTTTAGTTTGTAGGCGAGCCATCTTCCTGACTTGTTGGCGTTTTCGAAACAGTAGTGTTTAGATCTCTTTATTTTTTGTGCCATCTCATCCTGATCTAACAGATTTATTCTATGTCTCGCCATCAACCACCTCTGTTTGGCCCCCTCGTCTCCCGGATTTTGTTGTAATTCTTTTTCTGATTCTATTAAGGTTTTAGTATAACCCTCCCTGGCCTTTCGTTCTGTTTTATTTTTAAATGCCATGTGCGAGATAACTATCCCTCTCACATAAGCTTTCATAGTGTCCCAGACAACTTCTCTTGCCGTGCCTTGTTCCCCGTTTTCTACAAAAAATTGTTTAATTTCTTTATTTAGTTTTGATAGGAGCTCTTTATCATTTAACAAATTTGTCCTAAGGCTCCATCTCGGTTGTTTCCTCCTGTTCCTATATAGCCAATTGATTTCCAGCAGCTTATGATCTGTCCAAGTGTTTGTACACATTTCCACTCTTTTAATTTCTAAGCCTAGTTTCCTAGTGACCCATACCATGTCTATTCTGGACCAGGAGTTCTGTGGAATTGAGTAAAATGTGTATTGTTTTTCTTGGGGGTGTAGTGTGCGCCACATATCTATTAAGTTAATTTCCTCAGTTAAGTCGAAAAAACTTTTTGGTAGGGGAAGTCTTTTGTTTTTCCTGGTTTTACCACTTTTATAATCTTTACTCGGGTCTACAATTCCATTCATATCCCCTAACAGACATATTTCATTCTGTGTCCATTTGGCAAGTTGTTCGTGTAGTTTTTCAAAAAATTTCCCTTGTTTTTTATTTGGGGCATATACCCCAACTACTATCATTTTAGAGGGCCCTCTCGTTATTTCTACTATTAATATTCTCCCTTTTCCGTCTTTATATTTACATTCGGCTTCTATTCCTTTCTTAACGTAAATGGCTACTCCCCTTTTCTTTTTTTCAGCTAATGACGTGAATACCTTGCCAAATTTAGGATATTCTAAGCGATATACTTCATCTTTTTTTACATGGACTTCTTGCATACAAATTATATCAGGGTTTTGTTTAACTAGTTTTGTCAGAATTAGTTTTCTTTTTTTTTGGTTCATTTAAACCATTGACATTTAATGATAAGATTTTAATACCATCCATCCCTAGCGTTAGTATCTAGTGCCTAGTTTTTGTTTGCTTTTAGGGTTACTTGTCTTACTGGTCTGGTTTTTCTCCCTTTATCTTCTATGTCTTCCTTTTTCTTTTCGTCTTCTATATCTTCCTTCGTACTCTGTTCTTGGGATGTTTCCTCCTCTGTATTCGCTGTTTCTATGTCCTCCTTACTCGATTGTTCTTCTTCCCCTCCTCTTAGTTGTTCCAGGAATTCTTGAGCCGTAGTTAAGCTATCGATTTTAATTTTTCTCCCCTGCCATGAAATTAGCATTCCCTCCGGTATAAGCCAGCGAAATACTATATTTCTCTTATTTAACTGATTTGTTAGAAATCTATAGTTTTTCCTCCTTTCCCTCACTCTTCTTGGGATCTGTTTAAGTACATTTATCTCTTTCCCTCCATAGATAATTGGCTCTTCCCGTGCTATGTTATATAGTATATCTCTCACTCTTTTCCTAGCAAAACGTACGTGGACTTCTCTTGGCAACCTGTTTCTCCTCACATAGTTCGTCTGGACTCTATAAGCCTCGTCAATTTCCCTGATTATTTCCTGTTTATCTTGCTGGAGAGCCTCCGCTATCAGCTCGGCCATCTTATCTCCCAGGTCCTCTTCTTTGTCTTCTATGATGTTCTGGAAGCGGAGATAGAACGAGGCCCTATCCATCTCGAGTTGGATCAAAGAATCCTCCGTTTCCTTCTTCTGTGCTGATAGGGTTTGGTCCACTGCTTCTAATTTCTTCTCATTTTTCTCCGTCCTTTGCTCTACTTTTTGAATTCTATTTTCATTCTTACTGATGGAGGTTTGGATCTCGTTCATTTTTGAGTCCAACGCATGAATATCCATTTTCAACTCAGAGTGGCTATTCAGTAATTTTTCCTGCATAGCTAACATGGTTTCTTGTATAGATAGGAGGGAAGATTGTACTGTTTGCAATGTAGGTGTTACAGGGGGCTTATCCAATTTCTGTAGGCCATCTAGTGATTTCTGAGTAGCTGGGGAGGCCATTGACAGCGTTGGGTTTGAAGGGACCTTTTTCCCTGTTTTTGCAATAGTAGAGGTCAAGCTTGCCATTTCTTTTAAAGTCGCCTTTTGTTTCCTTAATATCCTCTCTATATTTTTCCAAATAACCATCCAATGAAGCTCGTCACTATCTATTCAAGGAGTCTCCTTCTAAACCAATCTTGAGCCTTTTCTAACTTGTGTCTCCTTTAGTTTTGTAAAAGGGTTCAGGAGATATTCTATTAGTATCAATTGGATTGTATCAATTTTTTTTTTTTAAGAGAAATAGTTCCAGTATAAATATATATTTTCTAACAATTACAATAATAGTTACTATCTACTCTGAAATTCTTAAGGGAAATATATAAAATGCTATAATCAAGTATCTTTCTTAATTGATTTTAAGTTCCTTAATTAATTCTAAGCAAATATATCACATATAGGATCGGTTCTATTAGTTGTGTTTAAATTATAAAAAAAAACAATTTTTTTTTTCTATTCAAACAGTCTCAGACTACTATTAATATAACATGGATTAATATGAGTTAATATATAGTCTAATATAAGTTAATTAAAGATAAGAGTTACGATAATATGTAAATCAAATAGCTATATAAGATAGTATAAATGTATTTGTTCTGTAGGGTGTATATATTAATATAGGGTAATAAATATAGATACAGTTAAATACGGTGTCGTAGTTAGAGGATTAGATAAGAAAATAAAAATATCGAGGTATCACGTTCACTTCAGTAGAGTAACAAAGGAAAATGAATAGTCATTCGCTAGGTAGTATATTCTATGGAGTTTCTCTATGCTGAACTGTCCATGTGGCAATGAGTCAGCTATTTTACTTATCCTCAGAGAAGTCTCTGCGATGGCTGCACTTCCGGTCCCAAAGTTTCCAAAAAGAAAGGATCCGTGATCTTCTATACGTTCTTCTTTCAACTATAGCTCATCTGCAGCAGATCTAAAGTTCTGAGTCTCAGTTCTCAACTCCTCTCGCCCGTCTTCCCTCGCGTGTATATTCTCGCCGCCTCGTCTCCCACGTCTCCTCCGCCGGCTCGTCGGCAACTCCTCTCTCCGATCTGCTCTCTCTCTTGACACGCCGCTTTCCCTCTCTCTGAGCACCTCTCCTCCGACTCCACCGGCAGCTCTCTCTGATGCCAATTTCTCGATGGCTGAAAAAAGGTATTAAACTGCTGGGCACTATATCCTCCGCTCTCTGTCGCTTCCTCTCTTGTTGTCAGTTACCGAGGCTTCAGGTCAGCCATTTACTGGCCGGCTCGCTTATGCTGGGTTTGACAGAGCCGCCCGGTCGTTGCGTTCGGCGTTGCGATCCGCTGTCACGCACGCCTGGCTTGCCCTCTTGTCCGCGGGGCTCTCCGGGCACCGCGTCCCCGAAGGGATCCCCAAAGCACAGCGTTTGGAAATGTTAAGGAGCAGCAGTCACTCTCTCAGCATCCCAACGCCTCGGGTCCCAACCGGAAGTCCTCGACTCTGATTTATTTTTCATCCCTTTTTTAAGATAGCAACAGTGGTAGGATTCAGCCCGTTCTGGCCAGTTTGGGTGAACCAGTAGTTAAATTTCTGGTTGGCCCCGTCCCTCCCTGACTCACCCCTTCCAGGAGTCCACAGCCCCCCCATTTTGGTTCCCAGGTAAGTCCTAGGCCCAAAACGGGATGCCGGGGGGGGGACGTGGTGTGTCCCCCTCACGGCCCATTTTTGTTCCCAGGAGGATGCAGGAGGCAGAGTCTGCCTGTCACCCCCCTGGCCACGCCCATCATGGCCACGTCCACCCAGCCGGTCATTAGGGCAGAGAACCGGTTGTTAAATTATTTGAATCCCACCACTGGATAGCAGTGACTTTATTCAAAGGTCTTTATGCTGATTATTTCTTTTATGCCAAATGTATCCACATGCTAATGATTATTTGGCACCTTTGGGATAGATCTTTGTTATATTTGGTCTTAGAAGAGAGGGTCGACTTATTCACCAAAGCACCTGAAGGCAGGACAAGAAGCAATGGATGGGAACTAATCCAGGAGAGAAGTAACCTAGAAGTAAAAGGCAATATCCTGATAGTTAAAACAATCAATCAATCAATGGAATGGCTTGCCTTCAGAAGTTGTGGGTGCTCTATTACTAGAGGTTTTTAAAAAGAGACTGGACAGCCCTTTGCCTGAAATAGTATAGGGCCTCCTGATTGAGCAGGGGGTTGGACTAGAAGACCTCCAAGGTCTCTTCCAACTCTGTGATTCTATTCTATCCTAATGGTTAAGGCGCCAAGCTAGAAAGCAAGAGACTGTGAGTTCACGTCCTGCCTTAGCCACAAAAGCCAGATGGGTGACCTTGGGCCAGTGACTCTCTCTCAGTCCGACCCATCTCACAGGGTTGTTATTCTGGGGAAAATAGGAGGAAAGAGTGTTGGATATGTTCGCCGCCTTGAGCTATTTGTAAAAATAATGAAGGTAGGAAATAAACAACAAATAAAATATTAACGCCTAAAATACTGCTTCTCTTACAATATACATCTCAGGGGTGGGATTCAGCCGGTTTGGACTAGTTTGGGCATATTGGTAGCTCTGAAGATCAGCTGGGAGAGAACTGGTTCACTCCAGCGATCAAGTGGGCCTGCCCGCCCGCCCCTGCACACTTTACTTACCTTTATCCTCTCAGCTGATTCGTGTGGCAGAGCAGATTGCCACGCCTCAGCTGTGTTAGTCCCTAGAAGTAATGTGGAAATTTAGTTTTGTCAAAATGGCGCGCGTGTCCGCAGCGATCACCGAACCGATAGTTAAACCGGCAGGATCCCACCACTGCATCCAATATATATCACAGGTAGAACTCAGAGCTAGCCTAGATGAAATTCAGAATAAGGCATTGAAACTTTACATCTTTAAAGGTCACTATAAATAACCGATATAGTAATAGACTGCCTGGAAGAGCATAAAGGATTTTTTGTCTTTTTTGTTTCTATAATTGTCAGAGGCACGGGGTTTTTTTAAAAGATATTTTTGAGGATTAAATTTTTAAAAAGATTGAGAAGTCTTGATCTAAAAAGAGACACATCCATATACCTATTAAGTCCGGATCCTAAAATTATATAATGTCTTATCTAAAAACATTCAATTCCAGATATTCATTATAATTACCCATATTCTATTTTATAGAAGATAATTATAATTGCCACTTATAATTCATTCCCTACTTGGGGTACTTCAACCCAAAGGAAAACATGGTTTTAAATTAACAGCATTTCATTATTTTATATGTATATGGGTATGGGTATATGTATACATATACTGGTATATGGAAAACAAGCATAATATACTGTGTAACAGTGCCATCTGTTGATTCCAACTGAGAAGGCATGTTTTAAAATTTTCACTGAAACCCAGTGCATTAGTCTCTGTTCAAGTTTTGGTTAAAAGATGGGTTGGTCCTTACTTAAGTTAGCAGGTTTATCTCTGATTCCCAATTGTAGTCCAATATGTACCTTCTGGCATCAATAGATAAGGAAAATGTTGAAAAGTGTCCATTGCTTCTCAGAAACCTGAGAAACAAACTTTCAGTGTCAGGCAAAAAGGTTCTTCAATCCATACGTTGAATTTGGAGGCTCCAAAAATTCCTCACCACTCAAAAAACAAAGGTGTTTGTCCTGAAGTGGTATAGAGTTTCCTGCCTAGTCAGGGGGTTGGACTAGAAGACTTCCAAGGTCCCTTCGAACTCTGTTATTCTGTATTCTGAACTGATTTAGAATCCCTTGCTTTTTGGGGGGGGGGGGGTTGGAAATAAAATTTGTCCCTTCCACTAAATTAGTTGAGCAGAGAAATGTGATATTGTATTCCTGGCTCTTCTGGAGTGATCCTTAACAGCAAAACTAGGCAGTCACTGCCTCCAACTAAACTGGACTTCAATTCTAATTTCCAACCATAGAAACCACGATTTTTCAAATTAAATCAAACTGGTGTATTAGGTAAGGCGTTGACCGGGAAATCAGGACGCTATGACTTCTACATAGTCCCACCTTAAGCATAAAAAACCTTGGCCCAGTCACTCTCTCTCAATCCAACTCACTTCCTGAGGTTGTTGTTGTGGGGAAAATAGGAGGAGGAAGGAGTATCGATACGTTATCCACTTGGAGTTGTGAATGATAAAAAGAAAAAAGGCAGGATAACAATGACAATAATTAGAGGCATCCATTTTTTAAAATGTTCTCTCACTGAAACATCAATTGATTTGCAATGTGTACATGTTTAACGAGTGATGTGACAGGGTTTTTTTTCCCCTCCCACAGCTCCCTTCACTATCATTACCTTCCCTTTTTTGTTTGCGGTGATGTTTGGCGATTGTGGTCATGGTACAGTCATGCTGGCCTTTGCACTGTGGATGATCAGCAATGAAAAGGTTTTTTTAGCTCAGAAAAATGACAGTGAGGTAGGTGACTTAGGATGGTATCTCAATGCTTACAGCAAGCAGCATTCAAAAGTGTTTTTTTTTTAATTTATTACCAGTATATTCTACTCTGCCCAATCTCTGAAATATGTGGGGTAGATTACTAAGTTCTTTAAAGCATACAGTTTCTAAAAATGTATTAAAAAATTACAGAAAAAACAATTAAGCAATGAGAGGAAGCCAATCAACCAGTTCAGAGGTGGGTTTCAGCAGGTTCTGACCAGTTCTGGAGAACCAGTAGCGGAAATTTTGAGTAGTTCGGAGAACCAGCAAATACCACCTCTGGTTGGCCCCAGAGTGGGGTGGGAATGGAGATTTTGCAATATCCTTCCCCCAGGAATGGGGAGGGAGTGGGGATTTTGCAGTATCCGTCCCCTGGAGTGGGGTAGGAATGGAGATTTTATAGTATCCTTCCCCTGCCACACTCACCAAGCCACACCCATCAAGTCATGCCACACCCACCAAGCCAAACCCACAGATAAACCCATAGTAAAAATTTTGAAACCCACCACTGAACCAGTTATTGACTGTTATCAACCAGTTGATTTCAAAGGAAAGGTATTATTTATTAAATTTATGTGCCACACAATTCACTACCCAAAGTGACTTAAAATACGGGCAATATAAAACTCAATCCTCTAGAAATGCTGAGAAATATCTTTACCCAGAACTGAAAAGATGTAAAAGGGCCAGTCATACTTCCTGGAGAGGCATTTCATAATCAGAGTCCCATATCTAAGCAGGCTTTCTTCTTGGTCACCCATCTCACTTCTCATGGTGAGAAGGAGGGTCTCCAGAGATGACTCATGTCTTTCCAAAGCACTAAACAATAGGTGAAGAACTGCTGATGCAGATCTCTTCAGCCTGATGCTTTCTCAGCTAGCAGGATCAGTTTTGGGAATTGATGTCCCACATTTCTAGAAGATCCCAAATGGAGAAGGGCGCCGTAAATGAGGCTGCAGTAAACTTTGCTCTTGATCCTCTCTTGATTATATATAATATCCCTGTGCAGATCTGGAACATCTTTTTCGGTGGACGCTACTTGATCCTTCTCATGAGTATCTTCTCCATTTACACTGGCTTTATTTACAACGATTGCTTCTCCAAATCATTCAACATATTTGGATCTTCCTGGCGTGTCCGCCCCATGTACAACAATGGTGGATGGACGTAAGTGGTAAACAATGCTTGATAATTGCAGAACATAGCAGCTGTATGCTCAGTTGCTCTTTTCTTTCACAATCTCTTTCTGAATTTATCCCTAATGATCTCTAGCGCAACATTTCAAATTTCATAAAGGTCTTTAATCAGCAGCTGACTATGATTAAAAGCAAACAGGAAACAGTAGTTACTAGAAACTTCCCTTAGTTTGATTCAGAAAAGGCATGGCTATAAAATATTTTTTTCTGAGCCAATTCTAAACTTTTGATTCTATCAAGCTCATAATAGAAGCCAAATAGATTTCTCAAATTATTCATAACCCCTAACCCTGAAATACTTCTCTATGGTTGTGGTGGTAGGAATTATAGGTCCCCAAGAGATCTGGGGGACGCAGTGGCTCAGTGGCTAAGACACTGAACTTGTCGATCAAAAGGTTGGCAGTTCAGTGGTTCAAAACCCTAGTGCCGCATAATGGGAGGAGCTCCCATTACTTGTCCCAGCTTCTGCCAACCTAGCAGTTCGAAAGCACGTAAAAAATGCAAGTAGAAAAATAAGGGCCACCTTTGGTGGGAAGGTAACAGTGTTCTATGCGCCTTTGGCGTTTAGTCATGCCGGCCACATGACCACGGAGACGTCTTCAGACAGCACTGGTTCTTCAGCTTTGAAACGGAGATGAGCACTGCCCCCTAATGTCGGGAATGCAATGGAGAACTATTTTACAGGATCTCTAGAATATTCACTTTTAACCACCAAGGTGACAGAAACATATAAATTGAGGCCTACCATGTTGTACCTCCTGCACCAAACTACATCGAGAAACATACCACATCTTTTCTTGTAATGAGTGATAGAGAAGAGTTCTTAAAGTCATCATACTCCAAAATTCATCAACCTCACTTAGAGAATGGCATCAATGCAGAACAAAGTAGGATAGTTTATACACTAATAGATAATATTGAAAATGTGAAGAGTGACTTTGGGCCCATTGAAGAAAGAGCAAGTTGATTCAACATAGGAAATGAAAGAACGTACACCAATTATATAAGCTGTTTAGTACAAAAAGTCACCCGTAACCTGAGCTGTCCACATAGAAACTGCACAGCCAATGTTTTGGGGTTCAGTGTGTTTATATTGTTTTTCTTATGTTATTCATTGTGAGAAAGAATATTGCATCTCAGTGACAATCTAATAATTTAACATTTTTCTGCTCATCCATAGGGACGAAATTGTTCATGAGAGTGGTGTTCTACAGTTAGACCCAAGAACAAAAGGTGTATATTCTGGAAACCCCTATCCTTTTGGAATTGATCCGGTAATTAGAAATAATTATTTGTCCATTCATAGGAAGAGAGAGATTAGGGGTGAACTGGTTGGGACTCCAATTTCAAAGGAAGAAGTCAGCAAAGACAGAGCTCCTCAAAAGGTTTTTAAGAGCCAAGACAATTATCTTCACTGTCTTTTTTTTTTTACTACAGAGATGTAAACAATTAAATTGTAGGAAGTAGGAAAATGCTTTGTGTATTGACATTTTTTTTAAAAAAAGGGAACAAAAAATTTCTAACTTTTTTTTAACCTCATGCCATGAGGCTTTCTTCCAAAAACTCAATTTAAATACCTTATTGAAGGTATTTGAAAAAAAAGTATGCATATATATATATATATATATATATATATATATATA
>WNWU01000037.1:15690804-15722288 GCA_012654045.1 Ptyas mucosa | reverse complement strand
ATATATATATATATATATATATATATATATATATATATATATATATTCTAAATTAAGGTGCAAGGTCAGGAGACTTAGTCCTTACAATACTGGAAATATTCAGTATTTCTCTTCCAGCCTCCATAGCTAGCATTTCTGATATTGGTATCTCTGATTATGGGAAAAAACCAAAGACTAAAGACAGTGATTCTTAAAGTGTGATCCTAGGACCCTGGGATCCCCCGAGATCCTTTCAGGGGTATGTTAAATCAAAAATATTTACCAGCCTATACTGAAAAATAATACAATATTAGAGCCCCATTAAACCATCATTAGTGGTAGTAGCAGTGAATGCTTCAATTTTAATTTTTAATATGATAGATATAGATAGGTATAACCTCCTCTTATTATAGAACTAGCCATGATTACAACACAGAATGCTTTTCAGCTGGTTCATTCTTAAGAAGACTTATAAAATACAAATCGTAAAATGAAAATATTTCTGCAATACATCGTGCACAAATCTCTTCCCATCCCATATTTTGTGAAATATGTGAGATCTTGAATACATTTTGGAAGAACCAGAAATCTATCGTTTTCTTTTGAACTTTGAATAGCAACTTATGTTAGGCTGAAAGTTTTATCTCACGCTTCATTATCCTCAACAAGAACTACTGAACTTTGGTTGAGATGCATTTTTATTTAAGTAGAGTGGATTGGCTAAGGGTATGAATGGGAAGATCATTAGCCCCTGAAAATAATGTTCTCAAACACTTACTCTTAACTTGCTGCTTTTCTCCACGGAGAATATGCACAGTTTCATGTTTGTAGCCTACAGTATAGCATTCCTGGAAAAGCTTCACTGATTTTGGGGGAAAAAATGGATTTTTGTCCAAATAGAAGCAGAGGCATCTGTGTTGTTATAATTAGGGTTCTGATGGATGCCCTAATTAAACCATGAGCCTCGAGCCAAGCTTCAAAAGAAATCCAGTTATTTATTAAGAGCTTCATGTCAGCATGTTCCAAGTGAAGCCAACTCTGACCCCACATAATTTACGACCCAGGCATGACCCTGTTTCCTCCCTCCCCTCAGGGTGTGTCATCAGTCACATTCATCAATGGAGCAATTTCGCGAGTGATTGTAGAAATCACTCCCCTCTGGCCGCTGTGGGTAACCCTGGGAGACAGCCTTGAGAGAGAGATGTCTGGAATGTGCTTTTGTTGTTGGCTGCCGTGCTGCTTCACTGTTTACCCATCCCCCTTGCCTATGGCAACTCAAGAGCAGGCCAGGGATGCTTTGCGAGTTGACAAGAATAACAATAATAATACAACAATCAAAGATTTTTGTTTGTTATAATGTTTATTCTTTCTAAATAAATTTAAAACAATTGAATTATACAGGTTAATAAGGTTCAAATTCTTCACCCTAACAGAGGTGATCTTCAATCTCCTTTCTCCCTGTGTTTCCCCAATGGTAAAAAGAAAGCCATTTCACTTGTCTTTTATTCTTTGCTTTCCTTATCTATTTCTTTCAGATCTGGAATATTGCCATCAATAAGCTGACTTTCTTGAACTCGTACAAAATGAAAATGTCTATCATCATGGGAATCGTACACATGGTTTTTGGGGTCGTACTTAGTCTCTTCAATCATATGTAAGTATTGGTGACTTTACAGGCACAGCAAATGTTTGGATAATATTCTACTGCACCTAGCCCAATCCACTCCATCTAGATGTCAGAGTGATTGACTTACCTTAGTCTTCCACATACTAATCTTTATGTTTCCCTACTCCTCCTTTTCGACTTGTTTTTTATATATCTTCTTATATATACATGCACACACACGCATACACAAAGTTTTCATATTTTTTTAGACCCTGATATATATTGTATGGTTTTTAATTGACTGTGCCTCACCTTTCTTATGGTAGTCTATGGAACAAAAATTTGGTTTATTTTGATTGACTTTCTCTTTCAACATATTTACTTTTCAATATCGCCCAAAGGATGGAAGATAAAGCCTCCCAAATCCTTACAAAACAGGATTGTGCTCATCCCAATTGTCCCAACGATCCCAGCTGAGTTGCCTGCCAATCAGAGTTGCCTGCCAATCAGAGTTGCCTGCCAATCGTCAGAGCTTGGATTGTCAGAGCCTTTTGAAAGATCCCAGCTGAGTTGCCTGCCAATCAGAGTTGCCTGCCAATCGTCAGAGCTTGGATTGTCAGAGCCTTTTGAAAGTATTTTTTACATGGTTTTACATGTAAAAAATGGTTTTAAAAGTAAAAAAAAAAATTGGCCACGCCCACCCAGTCACATTACCCACCACCACCAAGCCATGCCCACAGAACCGGTAGTAACAAATTTTAGATTTCACCCCTGAATGAGATTATGGTGAACCTGTAGACTTCCAGAAGTACAGAGATTCCATCTTCCGACATCCCTCGCAGTACTGCAGAAGAAAGAACTACTAGAGTTGTGATCTTGCACTATCTGAATCACAAAGATTTCCTACTCTGCAAAGAGTTATTACTCCTCAGAGGTTTTGACCTACAATGCCCACAAACCATTTGCCATTGGCATCCAGCTAGAGTTATCATGAGCATGGAAGTCAAATAAAAGTCCATGCTGGATGGCATAAAAGAAATCATACTCTCATTATAACAATTGGGATGAGCACAATCAAACTTTTTTCTTTTAAATGGCTCTGACGATCCCAGCTGAGTTGTCTGATTAGCAGGCAACTCAGCTGGGATCGTCAGAGCTTGGCTCATCAGAGCCATTTATAAGAAAAAAAAAGGCTCTGATGATCGCGTGGCTCAGCTGGGCATGGGGGGCGGGGGCAGGGATTTTTGCTACCGGTTCTCGGAACTGCCCGCCACCATCACTACCTACTCGCCCGAGCCGGTCCGAACTGGGAGCATTCACCCCTGATCTCATTCCTTCCACAGTGACTGCTGAAGAGTGTTATTGGCACCTGTGGGACTTGTGAGCAAGGCATATGTTGTATTGTCACAACACCAATCCCATGATTTATATCCTGGTCTTTTTTTAAAGAAATTTCCCCATAGATAATAAGAAAAAACATTTAAAGAAAGAAAAATATAGTGAGGTAGATGTGAAAAAGGAGAGAAAAAGCAGAGAGAAAAGAAGATAGAAAAAAGGAGAAAGAAAATGAAAGACTACAACATATTATGTATGTGTGTGACTTCTAATCTTCCTCTCAGCAATTATGCATACAATCCTAATCCAACTTCTCCCTCCAGAATTTCATTGCAATCAGGGGTGGGTTCTAGTTACCTTTACTACCGGTTCGCAACAGGGCCGTGCAGACTTGCTCACTTTGCTTGCGTGCCTGCATGCTCTTCTGCGCATGCGCAGAAACTTCCTGATAACATCCGGGTCAGCGGGCAGAGCCTCCCGCCAGTTTTACTACCGGTTCTTGTGAATTGGTCCAAACCGGGGACAACCCACCACTGATTGCAATCCCCTTCTTTCCACAACCTATTCTTCCTACTCATCAAAACCACAACCACAAGTTCATCTTCTTTCTGACGTTAAAAAAAAAAGCCCATAAAGAATTTCTCATCATTGATGGAATGTCTGTAATGACTTTTCTCTAATCAAAGAAATCAATTTGTCCATCTTAGCAAGTTTGACCACTTCACCCACTCTTCTTCCATGCTGGAGAATCCCAAATCTTTCTATCTGTAGTTGGTCTGAAGTTGGGATATGAATACAAAAAGGCTTGGCTTTGTGTCCTTATGTTATGATACTTGGGTTGGGTCTTTTTTTCTCCCTGAGATCACACTATGTAATGGATATTTATATCCACTCTAATAATGCTTTCTTTCTCTTGTTTCATTATTTGTCTAGTTACTTCAAGCAAACGACCAACATCGTCCTGCAGTTCATTCCAGAGATGATCTTTATAATCTCCCTTTTTGGTTACCTCGTCTTCATGATTATTTTCAAGTGGTGCCGATTTAATGTGTATAATGTCCAGGATGCTCCAAGCATCCTCATTCACTTCATCAACATGTTTATGTTTAGCTACAACGATGCAACAAATCCTCCTTTATACGAGCATCAGGTATAAATGTCTATGGAGATTCTCAGTCATCCAGGTCATGATTGTCCCAAAGGTGCTTTTTTCAAGAGGCAACTGGAGTTCCTAGTTTTTCTTTGAAGACGTTTTGCTTCTCATCCAAGAGGCTTCTTCAGCTCTTGGACGAGGAGCTTCTTGGCTGAGAAGAAGAAGAAAAACCAGAAAGTGCAGTTGAAAAAAGCACATTTGGGACATCAGGCATAAATGTTTCATCTTCAACTAAGAGTGTCAAATGAAATCTATCACGTACCTGTTGGTTATGATTCAGTCCCACTCATTTCAACACACCTATTTAAAGGTAGATGTATTTGGGATATCATCTCTTCTTTTTGCTCAAGGAAGTGCGTTTCAGGAAACCAGAGAGCAAACTTATTACACAGGTAGTCCTCAACATAATTGAGCCCAAAATTTCTATTGTTAAGTGAGACATTTGTTAAGTTAGTTTTGCCCCTTTTTACAACTTTTCTTGACACTGTTATTACATGAATCATTGCAGTTGATAAATTAGTAATTTGGTTGTTAAGTGAATCTGGCTTCCCGATTGACTGTGACCTTGGGGCATAGCAATGGTCATAGTATGAACCATTTGCCAAGCATTTGAATTTTGATTTCATGACCATAGAGAATGGGAATACTAAAAAGGTTACAACCATGAAAAATGGTCATAGGTCACTTTTTTCAGTGCCACTGTAACTTTGAATGGTCACTAAATGAACTGTTGTAAGTTGAGGACTACCTGTACATATGGAGAAGAAAATATTTCTTTTTAAAATGGTAGCTTCTGTTAATCCATGTTTTCCCTAAGATACAACCTTGTATTGTGTTAGTGGCAAATACTGAAGTTAACTGATTTAAACTCAAAAGAGATTCAATCAATTTTCTTTAGAGAGACAGGTTATGAAATGGTGACGTCTCTAAACAATATTTTGTATCATATTTCTGTTCAGTCAATCCTAACATAGTAGTTAATATGACATAATATCTCGGTTTAGAATGATTACAAACACATCTTATATTTTGAAATTTGAAAATGTTCAGGCTTATGAATGTTTTGCATTACATATCTGGACACAAGCACATAATGGCAACATCTGTATGATGATGCTATTGTCCACATGCTGTCATTTTGGTGTTATGGTAGTTTGCTTTAGACAGTGCTACGGATAAGTGTTCGGTATCATAATACAGATATATTGCAATAGCGATATAGATACTAATTCAAGTGTGTAGGTATACTCCCTGGGATCACATATCAGGTTGGGCCTTGGCTTATTATATAGCAGGAGTGTCAAACTCCTGGCCCTCGGGTCAGATGTGTCACACTGGCCACATCCACACCCAGTTTAGCGAAGGGGAAAAAAGTACCGATATATCACGTGACACCACCGTGATGATGTGAGTTTGACACCCCTGTTATATAGTACAACCCAGCACAGATATCTTGTTTTGTGTTGTCAAGTAGCCGTGAGGTGACTCAACAATTTTTCAACTGCTGCATTATCACTGTAGTTTTCAATAATGTATTTTTATCTATATTTATTGTTAGCGGCTTTGAGTTATTTGTTAAGATGGGCATCTGTACAAACTTGTTAAATGAATAAGTGGAGCTAATATCTGGATTCACATAACATGTAAAGCCAAACAAATCCAATTTTGGCTTGCTCTGACTGAAACTAACCGAAATTTGGCCATCTTTAGATAATGCACCGAGAAAGAAATAGAAAGTCTGCATTCACGGATTGTACAAAATCAAACCCAACAAAATATTTTACAGTTTAAAGCATTATATGGAAAGCCAGACTCAGAGAAACATTATTTATCATAAAAACTCAGATTATTTAGCTGGCTTTGGAATCAGTAGCAGAATGGTTGGATAAGCAGGTCATGAGTTGGCTACAAGACTGGGCAGCTGGTATATAATCCTCCACTTACCTGCAGCCTGGATGTTTTGGACCATTAATTATGTTTGGGGGAAAAAATAGATATTCAGATCTAATAAGTTTTGAATACGCAGGAGGTATAAAGTGATTGTTTAGAGAATAGCTATCAAATAGCCTGTCTGGAAGACATCACTCAAACTGAAGGATAATAATTTAGGCCAGGATATAGAATTAGCATTGCAGAGAGAGAGAGAGGAAAAAAAAGTAAGTCAGACAGCACATATTTTCAAACACAGATGACGAATTGGGTTGTTTACTTATTCAAGGGCAAAATTGCAGTCAGTTTGCTATCTTTGTCTAACCATCTTGCATTCTCTTGAAACAAACTCAGTATCATATCTGTTCACTTGCAGCTGGGAATGTCAAATTGGAAGGGAAATAATTTTCTTTGGATCTGTGGTATTCATGGGAACGGTTCAGAAATCAAGATGGCCTCCGCAACTGCATGAATAAAATCCCTGCCCCTTGTTTATGCATACTGTGCAACATATTATTAAAAAGGCAGGATTTCAATCACACAACCAGTTGCTTAATTTTTATAAAACCCCATTTCTACCCCCTGTGAACACTCCACATGCCCAATTTCTATTTAAAACATATACTGTAACTCCTTATAGATGATTGATTTATTCCTTCAGGCAGAGGCTGACTTGAGAAACCTTTCTCATTCTGACCAAGCTGAATTATCTCTTGATCTCAAGTCTATTACATACAACTATCTAGGAGTTAGACTCATTGAAAAAGTCATAATTTAAGATAGTATATCTAGGCTTCCAGACATCCATTAGATGGCAGCAAAAAGTTAGCGTTCTGTATCTTTTTTTTTTGACTGCCATCTAATGACTATCCAGATTTTTGCATCCCACTTGTGGTAACCCTACTGTAATATCTTTTGTCTGCTTCTGAAGCTTGTTGAACAAACCATGATAGCTTAATGCAACTCACTTACCATGTACTGTAGAAGCTATTTTTGCATGAAAATATGGTATAAGGCCCAGCTGGACATTTAAATATTCCAGCCACATTGTTGTGGGTAAAGGGTCTCCATCTGATCAATATACTTTTCTGCAAATAAAATCATACTTCAAGTAAGAAACATGCATGCAATTAGCTGCAACCAGATCAGAGGTGGGTTTCAGCAGGTTCTGACCAGTTCTGGAGAACCGATAGCGGAAATTTTGAGTAGTTCGGAGAACCGGTAGTAAAAATTCTGACTGGCCCCGCCCCCATCTATTCTCTGCCTCCCAAGTCCCAGCTGATCGGGAGGACATGGGGATTTTGCAGTATCCTTCCCCTGGAGTGAGGAGGGAATAGAGATTTTACAGTATCCTTCTCCTGGAGTGGGGTGGGAATGGAGATTTTACAGTATCCTTCCCCTGCCATGCCCACCAAGCCACACCCACAGAACCGGTAGTAAAATTTTTTTGAAACCCACCACTGAATCAGATCATTATGGTTTTCTCATAGACATATCCTGTGATTTTAGTGAAACAGAAATGGATTTCATGTAACTATTAGTAGGTGTAAAAGAAGGCTGGAGGCTGCAAATCTTTGATATGGAAAACTTACAGATTTCACACATTGCACCAGCCATTATTTCTTTAGACAAGGTTTGTTGATTAGTTGGGTTTATTTGGCTTAGAGCATTGTATGATAGCATCAATTGTCTTTTTATTTATTTATTTTTCTAGCAAGAAGTTCAAACTTTCCTGGTCATTTTCGCCTTGATTGCCATACCTTGGATGCTTCTGATTCAACCTTTTATTATTCGAGCCAAGCATCAGAAAGCTCAGAATAGGGTAAGGAAAAGGGTCTTTTCTGCCAAGTGATTGCTACATAAATAAAGACAGAAGGCTGGGGCAAAATGTCATAGAAACATTGAATTCTGGAGTTGGAAGGCATCCCAAGGATCATATAAGAGCCACCATGGCATAGTGGTTAAAGTGCAGTACTGCAGGCTGCTTCTGCTGATCACCAGCTGCCAGCAGTTTGGCAGATCGAATCTCACCAGGCTCAAGGTTGACTCAGCCTTCCATCCTTCCGAGGTTGGTAAAATGAGGACCCAGATTGTATGTTGGGGGCAATATGCTGACTCTGTAAACAGCTTAGAGAGGGCTGTAAAGTACTATGAAGCGGTATATAAGTCTAAGTGCTATTGCTATAAGTCAACCTTTTGCACATTATTATTAGTATTATTGGATACTGATAATCAATCTCTGTTGGTTTCTCTTAAGTTGGCTTCATCAAGTCTGTCAGAAAGCCCTACTGGTGATATCGAAGTAGAGATCATGGACTCCAAGCATTCTGAGAAAACAAATCAAGAAGTTGATAGCGGTGGAGGCCATGGAGGCCATGATCATGAAGAAGTAAGATGTAGGAGTTGGAAGATTTAAAGGAAGGGACAGTACAATAAGTCAACAAATTTAGTATAATTTGGTGGTGGTGTGCATGTGAGGAGAAAGGGGGAAATGCTTAAAACTTTTTGGGGTCCGTGGAACTCATTTACAATTTATTTGGAACCCATTTAAGTTTCTAGATGTAGTGTTGTTTAGAACCCATGTTCTATTTCTAGATTTAGTGGTGTTTAGAATAAACTGACTGAAATCAATAGGATTTATTGAAAAATAGCTAAATCAAGTTCCACTTATTGCAGTACAATAGAAATGGGAATAATCACTATAGGAGTATTCAACCGTATTTTCCTTGTTTTTCTAAAAACCGTATTGCAGTTCAACTTTGGAGACATCTGCGTGCACCAGGCGATCCACACCATTGAATATTGCTTGGGTTGCATTTCCAATACAGCTTCCTATCTCCGGCTTTGGGCACTTAGCCTGGCCCATGCACGTGAGTTTGCAGCTACTGATCCCCTTGCCTATGAGAAATAGTTGGGTTGGGCCAACAATTAAAATACATCAGTATTTGGTATCGACTCAGGACAGCTTTCACCAATCTTGTGCCCACTGATGGCTTGTGTTGTAGTTCCCCAGGCATTACGGACATTGATTATGCTAGATCAGGGGTGTCAAACTTGATTTTATTGAGGGCTTCATCTGGGTTGTGTTTCACCTCGGGGGGGGGGGCAGGCATGGCCAGAGTGGGCATGGCCACCTTGACGTCACTCATGTGGTGGCCCGAGTGTTCTCCCAGCGAAAACGAGCTCCCAAGCTCCGTTTTCAGCTGGGATGGCTTCCTGCAACCCTCTGTCAGCAAAAATGGAGCTTGGGATGGCCACAAGTGGCCCTCACAAGCTCCATTTTCGGCTGGGGCAGCCTCCTGCAACCCTCTGCTAGCAAAAACGTGGCCCTCCCAAGCTCCGTTTTTGCTGGCAGAGGAACTGCAGGCTGGTCCTTTGCTGTTTCCAGGGTGGCCCCATGGGCCAGATCCAAGCACCCCATGGGCCAGATCCGGCCCGTGGGCCTTGAGTTTGACATCCCTGTGCTAGATGCACATGATGGAAGTTGGACAGCACCAGGTTACAGAAGATTCATAATAATCTCTTTTAATCAGGGTTGTAACCTTTTCAACCAAAGATTTTAGTTATGTTTTTATAATTTGCTGATTCCTTCAAGATATCAGTTAGATGCTTCTTTTAAGGCCACAAGTAGAGAGATTAGTTGTAACATTGCCCTTGAAAACTGCACTTTGATGTTGCAGTTGTAGGAAAGCACTGATCCAGTGATCTACACCTGATCTAGTTTAGTCACAATAACAAAGAAAACTTGCATCAGTTCCAGGAAGTGAGGGAGCAGCCGCAAGGCATTAAGCAATGTAAAATTAAAACTGGAAAACTTTGAGTCCAGCGAAAGTTTGCAGATTAGGACAAAATTGAATTATCTTGAGCTCTGTTGTGATTTTGCTAATCCCCCCCCCCAAAGATATTTGTGCACTTTAGTTCTTAGCAATTTTACCCTGAATTCCTAGTTGTAATTCTTTCTGTTGCTTATTTAACAGCTGCTTGGATTTGTGTTTCTAGAGCATTGAAATCTTTTATTGGAATAGGGAAGGGTGGTAGTACAGGGACATCTACAGGAGGGATCAAAAACATTAAATGGTCTCTGGGACCATACCATTCAGCCTGTGATTCCATGGTCATAATGGCTATCTTGTATCTCCCCGGTGGACACTTAGTTAGGAATATCACTTCAGTCAATATTTTCCAGCTATCTGCAATACTTGACATTTAGGTCAACCAGAACAAAACCAAGATGCAGTAGAGCAAGGGTCTCTTGAACCTTGGCAACTTTAAGACTTGTGGACTTCAACTCCCAGAGTTCTGACTGAGGAATTCTGGAAGTTGAAGTCCACAAGTCTTAAAGTTGCCAAGGTTGGAGACAGGGCTGAAATCCAGCAGGTTCTGGATTTCTGACAGGTTCTGGAGAACCGCTAGCAGAAATCTTGAGCAGTTCGGAGAACCAATAGCGGAAATTTTGAATAGTTCAGAGAACCGAGAAATACCACCTCTGGCTGGCTCCAGAGTGGGATGGGAATGGAGATATTGCAGTATTGTTTCCCTGCTACGCCCACCAAGCCATGCCCACCAAGCCACACCACGCCCACCAAACCACACCCACAGAACCGGTAGTAAAAAAATTTGGATTTCACCACTGGTTGGGGACCCCTGCACTAGAGTGCATAGAACTTAAATTTTGGGTCCTTCTCTGCAGGAATTGAGGATTTTAAAGAATGAAACGAGTGCCTTAAGGCCCTCTTTGCATCCACTCCCGAATCAGCCTAATTCTTTTGGGGAGAATGAGAGTTTCATGATCTGAAATGAGCACCTTAAACATAAGCCTTGGCACCTAGTAAAAAAAAAAAAAGTCTCCCTTGAGCCAATTCTGTGTTCCCAATGACTACGTAGGTATGACCTTGAAGCTTCTTGGAATTCAGCTTAGCACTAGGTTCTTCTGGGATGCAAGGGGATATATTAACGTGTTTCTGTCTTCCATTTTTTTCCCTCTTGTTCTTCAGAGCTCTCAGAGGTTCTTTGGCACTTGCTGTTTTCAATAGGCTTTAAAATGACTGGCTGGCTAGGACTCATTGGGATTTTTGTCCTCTTTGCCATATTTGCTGCTCTGACAATAGCAATTCTACTCATCATGGAAGGTCTTTCTGCCTTTCTGCATGCACTCAGGCTTCACTGGTAAGTGTGGTTGTTTGTATAAGGACTTTAAGACACAGCTGTTTCCTTCTGAGCCAGCCAAAAAACCCTCAAACCACAGTAACAGGAAGGTACACACGTTTCCTGTAATGTTTGCAGTGTACCGCTTAAAGAATACTTGACGTGTGCATATAAATATACATGTTATTATGAGTTAATTGGTTGTGAAATATTGATAGGGCCCTAGACTGGAACCATAGTGAGTGAGTATGATGGGAGTTATACAGGGGTGGGCTTCAAAAATTTTAGCAAGGGGTTCTCTGCCCGGTTGCTGGGTGGGCGTGGCCATGTGGGTGTGGCCTAGTCAGCCTCCTGCACCACGGAAGGGTGTGTGGGTGTGTGTTTGCCCTCCCCAGGCTCCGGAGGTTTTTCTCGAGCCTCCAGGAGGGCGAAAATGGCCTCCCCAGGCCCTCTGGAGGACTTTCCTGAACTTCTTTTAGGCCCGTTTTTCACCCTCCCTGAGCCTTTGTGCATGTCCTGCACTTACCTGCATCCAAAACAGGCCGCGTGGAGACTCCTGGGAGGGGTGGGAAGGGGCAGGCAGGGCCAGCCAGGAGTGGGATATGAGGCTTCTCCAAACTGCACAAAATTTTAGCTAGAGGTTCTCCCAAACCCCTGCGAACTCCCAGCAGCCCACCCCTGGAGTTATAGTTTAACATATTTGGTAGGTGCAAAGTTGGGGGGAAAAAAACTAGCCTGAAACAATCCCACAACAATAACGCCACTCAAAAATGCCTTTCTTAAGTGGTCCCAGTATCCATGGAGTAGTTGGAAACTCTAGCCTTTTTAATTTCTTGTGCACTTCAAAGTTTGTTCCATTGAAGGATATCTTAATTTATTTTTATTGTACTCTTTGTTCCCCCCCCTTTTTTGGGGGGGGCAAACTGCTTTTTTTTCCCCCCCAGAGAAAAATGGGGTTAAAAACAATAAAACTAAAGAAATGATTTCATCTTTTTCCTATTAGGGTGGAATTCCAGAACAAATTCTATTCTGGTTCTGGCTCTGTTTTTTCACCATTCTCCTTCAAAACCATAATAGAAAGAAAGGAAGAATAGACTCCTGTTAATGATGTTGAAATCTGAAACTTCTGAGATTTCTGCTATTCTTTTTCTTGGTGGGCATTTCCTGGAGAATTAAGAGCCAGAAGGGATACAGAACTTCCCCACTAGGACTTCAGACACCAAATGTGTTGTCAGAGACAAGCGTAATAAAAACTCTACCTATTCTCCAGATGTGTTGGGACTGTGACTCTTCTACTGCTTAAGAATTCTGGAAAATGTGCTTCTAGCACTTCTGGAGTGTTCTAGATTGGAAAAAGGCTGCTTTCCCTTTGCAACCCATTTAGAAAAATAACCCTATCGAACAATTAGAGCAGTCTTTTTCAACCCTAGCAACTTTTAAGAGGTATGGACTTCAACTCTCAGAATTCCCCAACCAGAAGTTGAGGTTGAAGTTCACATCTCTTGAAGCTGCTAAGGTGGAGAACCACTGACTTAGAGACATGTGAAAAATCCAACCATTTTGTCAAAATGATGAAGGAACAATTGTGAAAGTTGATGGAAACTTCATCCCTCCCATACATGTATGTGATGTCACAATACATATACTAAAGGGCAAGGCTTGCGTCACGGTCTCACAACACTAATTTCTTCGCTTGCCTCTTTGAGATGGTCTCCAGAACCAGTGATCTGGTTTACAACAAATGTGTAAGCCACACCTTTTCTTTCACTCTTACGTTTTGGGTGCTGATGACTTCATTGAAATTGTTTCTGAGCGCGATATACCATTTGACTCTGCTGGCGTACACTATCATATGATTAGGTATTCTTCCTTTTTTAAAAAAAACTACAAAAATTAAAAAACAAAGCATATTATGTCTCGAATCACATAACAATTGTCAGACATTCCTCACTTACTGTATTTTTCAGACTATAAGACGCTCCAGACTGTAAGATGCACCTACCTTTTGGGAAGGAAAACAAGGGGAAAAAATCTGCCTCTGCCTCCCAGCAATTTGCCTCCTTGCAGCAAACAGCCTGGACACCTTTAGCGCAGCCTGATTTGGCACGAGTAGCTGATTGGTGGTTGGATCTGCCTCCCAGAAAACTGCCTATCAGTTGTTCCAGGCCTTATTGCTGCCTCCATGCATCCCATTTTCAGCCTCTGCGCATCCTGTTTTCAGCCCGTTCCAGGCAGTGGGAATCGCCACCACTGCCGCCTATCCCCGCCGCCTGGAGTGGGCCTAAAATGGGGTGTGTGGAGGCTAAAACTGGGGCGTATGGAGGCTGAAAATTGGGCGTGCAGAGATGGTGATAGGTGGCAGTGGCGATCCCCGCAGCCTAGAACAGCTGATAGACGGTATTCCAGGAGGCAGATTCCAACCAGCTGTTCGTGCTAAATGAGGCTGTGCTGAAGCTGACCAGACTGTTTGCTGTTTGCTGCTTGCTGCAAGGAGGCAAATTGCTGGGAGGCAGAGGCCAAAAGGTGGGGGTTGGTGGGTGGACAGGGCTTCGGCAATATTTGCTCTATAAGCTGCACAGACATTTCCACCCGCTTTGGGGAGTGGGGAGGGCATCTTATACACCAAAAAATACGGTAATAAACCATACCTCTGGAATTATCAGTATGTCCAAAGAAATCTAAATGGTAAATAAGGCATGAAGCAGGATTTTATTATCATCACAGGAAATAAATTATTCCAACTTTAATTTACCACTACTAGAACTGCTAAGTCTGCTCTTGATTTATATTTTACTTGTTGGAAAAATGATTGAAACTGTCTCACAATTGTAATATCACTATCACATATTCAAACAGCATGCTGAAACTCAGAAATGAATATAAAACTAAGGGACAAACACTGCCTATTTGCTTCTCTGTCTCCGATACTACATTATGTAGAACTTAAATTCACAACCTAGGGGAAAAGATAAAATGTGTGGTTGACAACCCCTGTCAGATCTTCCTATTTGCTCCACTCAACTGCTTGTTCTTGGATTTAGTCACAAAACAAAAATAAATTGTTCTTGGTCTCTCTCTCTCTCTCTCACACACATACAAACACACACATACACCTCTCATGTCAAATTATCCCCCAAAGCACCAGAGGGCAGGACAAGAAACAATGGTTGGAAACTAATCGGAGAAGCAACCTGGAATTAAGGAGTGAGGACAATTAACCTGTGGAACAGCTTGCCCTCAGAAATTGTGGGCGCTTCATCACTGGACGTTTTTATGAAGAGACTAGATAGTCACTTATCAGAAATAATATAGGTTCTCCTGCTGTAGCAGGGGGCTGGACTAGAAGACCTCCAAGGTCCCTTCCACTTCTATTATCTATTCTAGTCATACCACATGAAGAGCTTCTGAGAAAAGATTTCATTTACCTTAAGATACAATTGGATAACAAAGTATTCTTTAAAATTAATCTTTTCAGGGGTTTTTTTGTATTGGCACCTCAAGAATACAAACAAGGAATGACAGGTAAGTAGTTGGTATACAAACAGGTTTGGCTGTTAGAATCCTTTATTATTGTAATTGCTCCGTAATTTATCATTAACTGGCTAAACGCTTTAATCGCTGATCTGAGTTGAGAGAAATAAGCAAGAACTGTTAGATAAGTAAAAAGGTTGGAAATGTGCCTTAAGTTCTGGGAAACAAGATCACATTCAGAAGAATCTCTGGCAGGCTCCTCTCTGAGTCACTGGAAAATAAGAAGTAAAGCACAATTAAGCACAATTAGGCCTGTAAGAATCTGTTATCATAGCCTATGTCAATAAAGTCCCAGTCTTCCCATGGAGTCAGTTTCCTACTCTGTTCTACTCCAAATGGCTGACCATCAGAAACAAGCTGAGATTGTTAGTCATTGCGACTTGAGATCATATTCTGCACATTGCAGCCAGCGGTTGGATTCACTTATCTTCCCTACCGGTTCGCAAATGTGAGTGCCCACGTCTGTGCATGCGTAGTAGTCGCGCATTACATCCAGATGGGTGGGCAGAGCCTCCTGTAGTCGCCACTACCGGTTCGCGCGAACCGGACAGAACTGGTTGAATCCCACCACTGATCGCAGGCCAGGGATGTGCATGGTTTAAAAATAACTCAAAATAAGGTTTCCCCCCCAATTTTTCTAGGGTGACACGATCTGTACTATTCAATAAATAAGTGAAAAAAAGATGCTGATGTTTTAAACATCCCATTCCTCGGAACCCTCCCACAGCAACTGGGATTGGAAATTACCAAGAAACAAGACAAAGGATTACTCTAGGCCAGAGGTGTCAAACTTGCGGCCCCTGGGCCAGATGCGTCACGTGCTGGTCATGCCCATTCCCCATTTTAGCAAAGGGGGGAAAAGTTGTGATATGTATGTGACGACAATGTGACGCTGTGAGTTTTACATTCCTGCTCTAGGCAGACAATACTGTAACTTTTAATATGAAGCCTGGGGATTTCCTATGCATGCCACTTGCTCTCTTGACTCCGCCTATTTTGAATGATATGAATATGAGTGGGAATTGACTTTGGCTCCAGAACTGATAAATGAATTTTTGCCAGAACTTGGATTTGCTAGAGTATTCCTGTCCTAAAGGAGCCAGTTATCAATCAATCCTGAAGAAACCTTGGATTCACTTACAAATACTCCCTTTGGGGACAACATGCTTAAGAGGATGGTTTCTGTGCAACTTCATACATTCTTGGGGTCCATCAACTATCTTAACCTTTTTCAGTCTAGATTCAAGCCTGGTTTGGAGGCAAAATAAATCATGGTCACTCTACTCCAGGGATCTTCAAATTTGGCAATTTTAAGACTTGTGGACTTCAACTCCCAGAATTCCTTGCTCAGCCATGGTTGAAGTCCACAGGTCTTAAAGTTGCCAAGTTTGGAGACCCCTGCTGTAGTAGATAATGTTCAACAAGAAGAAAAGGAATGCACTTTCTCAATAGCCATTGATACAGTTAACCATAGTGTACCTTTGGATTGCCTGGAAATTGGGCACATCAGGTCAGACACCGAGTTACAATGGTTCTACTTCCTTCTTTTGGGAACAGTCTTAGAAAGTTGCATTTTATGACTGTGCTATTTAACTATGTGAAATTGTTGCAGGAGATCACAAGTATCCAGATGTTATTCACCTCTACATCCTAACATCTAAATTAGGAAAGGCTGTGTGTGTGTGTGTGTGTACACACACACACACACACACACACACACACACACACTCTGAACTAGTGTCAGGATAGTGTGATAAATGATTGGATGAAGGCCAATAAACTGAGATCAGATCCTACCACTATGGACAATAGCTGGTTTTTAGAATTCAGAAACAGGAAAATTTGGCTATTCTAAATTGTAGAGGGCATGAAGAAGATAGTGAGAAGATCTTTTACCAAGGGCATGATCCAAGTGTGGCTTAAGTCCTTTCCAAGAAACAAACTTTAGAAAATGTCTCAGAAAGGCTCAATTCACAAAAATAAAGAAGAGGGAAACATTCTGACTTGCAGAATCCTGTTATTATAACTGTTCTCATGAAAATAGTTTTAGACCTATATGGTATTGGTTTCTTAGTGTGGTCTACCTTAAAGGGCTGACCTAAAAGGGGTTGCCCTTATTTGTAATACACAGTAGTAATTTGAAGTTTTTAAAATAATACTTGCCATTGGAAGTCAGAGTAACTCCCATGGGTATGTGTGTCAATTGCCAACTTTGGTTGGTATACCAACTGCACTTTTTTATTGGATGTTATCATAGCTTCAGTTGTTCATGCACTGCTGACTTCACATTTAGGTTAATGTGGTCTGTGGGTTCCTCTTTGAGCCAGGACCAGAAGCTGCTGCTGTACAGAATGTAGGTGCCAAATTATTGAGCGGGGTACCTTGTCGTGTTCATGTTACACCTCTTTTTCTTTAAAGTTACAACTCAGATACCAAACTGAGTTCAAAATTTGGTTTACTATATGCCTTACAATGAGAACTTACTAATGAGAAGGAAGGACTCACTGGAGAAGAGCCTAATGATGGGAAAGATTGAGGGCAAAAGAAGAACGGGATGACAGAGAATGTGGTGGCTGGATGGAGTCACTGAAGCAGTCGGCATGAACTTAAATGGACTTCAGAGGATGGTAGAGGACAGGAAGGCCTGGAGGAACGTTGTCATGGAGTCGTGATGGGTCAGACACAACTTTGCAACTAACAACAACAACAACATGCCATACAAAGAACTAAGCAATTTTGGATCAGGATGCCTCTCAGAGCAATTTTGGATCAGGATCAGTGGTTGGTTCCTCCCGGTTCGGCCTGGTTCTCCTGAGCCGGTAGCGGTTATGATATGATGTCACCGAACCGGTTCTGCCCCCCCCTCGTGCCCCCCCGCATTATTTTTATCTTTTATTTGGCCCCACCCCAATCTATTGCTGCTTCCTGAGTCCCAGCTGATGGCCAGAGGGGAAAAAACTGTTTAAACTCTTACCACCGGGCTTCAAAGGGCTGTCCTACAGTGATCAGTGTTAAAAGAAAACAAATGAGTAGATCAGTGCCTGTGAAAATAAATGGGTAGATCGGTACAGCTCTGCAAGCAGTTAAAAGCCTGGTAGATCAGTACCTCTGCTAAATCCTAAATAATTGTCACATGACCATCAAGCCACGCCCACAAAATAAGCCACGCCCACAGAACCAGTAGTAAAAAAATTTAGAGCCCACCCCTGATCAAGATGCCTCTCAGAGCACCTTCACCATTAAAATTGGATAAGTCACTGAACTCATGAGTGCCTTGCTAAATATACCAAGACTCATCTAATAGCCTCTTAAGCAGACTTTTTCCTGAGCTTCATGGAATTCACTTCCATTTATGGCAATTTCCACTGGAGATAACAAGGTTATTGCCAAGTAACAATCACTAGTTGAACAGAGGGTATCCATAGCAGAATGTAATTGGAAATTTGAGAAGCCAGAAAAACGTTTTTCAATGGAAGACAGGTCACCTAAGTACACTCTTTAGCTACCTTCTAACTAAGATAAATACAAAATCCAACTTTCCAAAATCCACTCCAGAAATATCATTACAACTTATTTCATTTGTGGGAAGCCAGTATGCAATAGTACTTTCTTTTTCATCAGAGACTGGAAGGACAATTCTCAAAATAACCCAGAGCTGAACTCAACACAAAACATACTGTAAAATGCCTCCATTTTACATTGAACATTTGCAGCACCTCAACAATGCCTGATGGATTTCACTCAGAGTGAAATCTGATGTATTACTGGGCAAGGAATTGCACCCAGAATGGTTGTGCGAGTCCTCCTTTACATGACAGCCTTATGACAAATATAACCTCATGTCCCTCAGTTTCAATCAACTCTGAATTTTATAGGACAAATATAACATGCTCCAAACAAAAGACAAGCATTCTTGATGTAATTCTCATTTTGTATGCGATCTCATTGTTTTCAGAGGTTTTCAGATGCGTCTGCTCAAGATTTTCTCCCTACCCCCATTTTCTGGGCAACCTGGGATATTGTTGCAATGGCTTCTTTCCAAATGATCAGAATTTAAGTGGAAAGAAGATTATCTGAAACGGAATCTGTTTTCGTACTTCTGAAAGAAAGGATTTCTTTTATCCTTTCAAATACAGCCTACAGGTTACATTCGGGTTGCCAAGTTTTCTTTCCTGTACAGCTAAACATATATCTGAAACAGGATCCAACCATTTTAAGTAGTAGTAGTTTATTGTCATTGCACTTCGTACAATGAAATTAAATGCCATCTTCAGTGTACATTATACATAAGAAAACTATAAAAATAAAACAAAAACATACATCCTTCACATTCTATGCAATTGAGTTGAAAACCCCTGATATTGCATTAATATTGCACTATACAGTAGAATTCAATATAATTACTGCTCTGGGATAGAAGCTGTTTTTCCAGCCTATTTGTCCTTGTTTTTATTGTCCTGTACCGTCTGCCAGATGGTAATAGTTAAAAAAAAACAACCCAGGATGAAATGGATCTTTAAGAATGCTTTGAACTTTCTTAAGTTCTTACCCCATTGATGAGTAGAATATGCTCCCAAATCTCTGGTTCTAAATTTAAATCTCTAGCCAGAACTGGACAGAGTTTTTTTTATCATCTGATAGAAAGGAAAGGATGGCACCAGAAATCAGCTGATTTATCCCAATTTATCAGCTGACTTTTCAGCACTGATGATGGGACATTTGGATGGCAGAAGGCTACCTAAGGATGCTCTGATCCCACAGCACGGCATAGTCTCTGTAAGGGATAAAAACTAACTACAGACTCAGGAGGAAAATCAGAAGCCATTTCCAGGCCCAAATCTGCTCCTTGAGGTGGCCGCTTCATTTTACAATTCATGCAATTTATTTAATTGTTCAACACCCTGAGTCATATTTTGTGAGATGGGCCACCATGTAAAGATGATAAATAGTAAAATAAAATAAAATGTCCTGTGAAAGGGCGAGACAGATTTTTTAAAATCTTCTCAGTATTATTAAACCTGTTATTCTCAATATGTGCTCCTGATCTTGGCAGCCAAAAGATTTTACAGTACATCCATCCTTTTTTTTTCTATTGCTAAACGTTCACTTTCATCTCTCATTCCATCATCTGGTCTTTCTATATGCTCAAAAAGAAGAAATGTTATTGTATAGTAAATTGCTATTCTTAACTGCTATCCTGTTCAATTAAATTCAGTTTAAAGCACCCTGTTATTAACACCAGCTGCCTGCAATTATTGCAGGTTCGAATCTCACCAAGGCTCAAGGTTGACTCAGCCTTCCATCCTTTCTAAGGTAGGTAAATTGAGGACCCAGTTTGTGGGGGGCAATAAGCTGACTTTGTATAAATATACAAAAAGTATGAAGGCTATTGCTTAGCGCAGAGGTTCCCAATCGTTTTCGGTTCGCGGCTCCCATAGCAATCCGACTTGCAACTGCGCATGCGCACTAGATGTTTCAGAAATGGCGCATCAGCGTTAGACCCAGCGGGCGGAATATTTCGCGGCGCCCTTATGACGATAGCGCGGCTCCCCAGGGAGCCGTGGCGCACAGTTTGGGAACCACTGGCTTAGCGCATTGTAAGCCGCCCTGAGTCTCCGGAGAAGGGCGGCATATAAATAAATTTTTTTAAAAAAATGTATAGGTTTGTCCAACTTATCAATGGAATTGAAAATGTATTAAAATTATGCTATATGTTGAAATTTGCTGCTCGGTACTGATAGACTCCTAACCTTACCTATCCTTCAGTTTTTGCAGTTTCCCAAATTTGACAATGTTTACACATGCATATGTTATGGAATTCAAAGAACTGACAAGGAATTCCGGGATCAAACAGAAAAGGTTTATTGCGCAAGGTTCAATAGCAGCACAAGAAACAAAATCTGAACCCCGAGGGGTTCTGATGCAGTTACTTTTATACATACATTTGACATCTTATGATTGGTTACAGTGTTGACAGCCTCCTATCTCAGCTGCCCCCCCCCTGTTGCTATACTATAGAAGCTAAATAACTTGTGCCCCATCACTAAAGTAGGTCACAGGTGTCTTGCAAACCTATCTAAGTTTCCTGCCGTTGTGTCTGATGTTACCTCTGTTTGGCTATGTGTGACTTCCTGCTCACGATGGTTCCTCTGACGAACATGTACATTTATCTGTCTCATATAATAAGAGTGTTTTTCCATCTTGCCTTTGCACCTTTTTCCATATTATTCACCTTTTTCCATATTACATACATACTATACAGGGGTGGGCTTCAAAAATTTTAGCAAGGAGTTCTCTGCCCGGTTGCTGGGTGGGCGTGACCATGGTGGGCGTGGCCTAGTTGGCAGCCTGCACCACATGGGGGGCATTTTTGTCCTCCTGGACTCCGGAGGCTTTTCTCGAGCCTCTGGGAAGGTGAAAACGGCCTCCCCAGGCTCCGGAGGCCCTCTGGAGGATGGAGATAGGCCCGTTTCTGGTCTTCCCAAACTTTCAGTAGGCCCATTTTTCACCCTCCCCGAGCCTCTGCATGCGCCCGGCATTTACGTGCATCCAAAACAGGATGCATGGGAATCCTGGGAGGGGCGGGGTGGGTAGGGCCAGCCAGGAGTGGGATTTGGGAATTCTCCGAACTGCATAGAATCTTAGCTAGAAGTTCTCCCAACCCCCCATCAGCCCACCCCTGATACTACACCTTTATGAAGCCTCTGAAAGGACATGTTGTGATGTGCACTAATATTCTTGAAGAACTGTGGCAGATGGATCCCCTCTGAAAGGCTTGCACAGATGCTTCAAGGACTTTCCTAGGACATCTTTATAAATGTGTACTTGGGCAACTGCTTTGCTTCCTGGGCTGTCTCATTGGAATTTTTTGCCTGTGAGGCATGTGCAGAAATTTAAGAAAGCCCTTAAATTAGCAATGCCAAATTGTTGTTGTTGTTTTTTATAAAAAGTTTTTTATTTATTTTTTAAGACAAACAAACATACAATACACCAGTCCTTCCGTGTATCATCTTGGTGTTTCTTCGGTGACTTCTTCTTTTTGTTACTCCTCTTCTTCTTATTTCTTCCTTAATAAATCCCATTTTTCTATTTCAATATTTCCCCCAAAATATATATATTTAATGTAACTTTCTCCTGTTTGCTTATCAAATTCTTTATCTATATCTCTTTTCTATCCAATCATAAAATTTCCCCCATATCTTAAAATATTCCGTATCCTCTTTCTCTTTAATCATTAAAGTTAATCTATTCATCTCTGCACAGTCCAAACTTTTTCTAATTACTTCCCCTTCTAAAGGGATTTTCTCTGCTTTCCATCTTTGTGCAAATACTATTCTTGCTGCAGTTATTATATCTGTATTATTATATGTATAATCAAATATACATTTTCTTTACTAATTTTCTCTGGTAGGATACCCAGTAGGAACAACTCAGGTTTTAAATCAATATGTTGTTGAGTCATTTCTTCTATCCATATCTTAATTCTCCTCCAATAATTTTTAGCTTTTGGACAAGTCCACCACATATGATAATAAGTTCCTGGTATTTGATGGCATTTCCAACATTTAGCTGATTTATCTTTAAACATTTTTGCTAATTTTTCAGGAGGCATATGCCATCTGTAAAACATTTTATATTGATTCTCTTTATATGCAGTCGACATGCAGTGCTAAGTTTCTGAGGATGTACTGAGCTCAGTTCTTGGAAAATTGTAAACAAAATGCAGGGACCCTTGGAGAAGGCCTCCAGAACAGGCCAACAACAAATACAGAGACAGCATGCATTAAGCCCAAGGGGTCAAGAAAGGATAACAAAGAAAGAATAAGAGGGGGGAAAAGAAAAACATGGGCAGACCTGTAAGATTCTATTAATATGTCTTATCTCAATAAACTATATTTCTAGTTGTCCTGTGGAGTTAGCTTTCTGTTTTATCTACCCAGGAGGGCTGACAGAAAAAGCACGTATGCTTTGGAAAATAAGCACACAAATGCATTCTAATTTTAGCTCATCTTTAAGGAAACATTGCAACAACGGTTCAGTAAAACTGAGGAACTGAAAATAAATATACATGAAAGATTTCGCAAAAATAAGAAATGGAGAGAAACAGATAGACAGATCCACCCATGTTACTTTCCAACCAGTTCTCTTCTTAGAAGATTTGCTGAATTCAGACTAGTAACATACAGTGCAAGATATATGTGTGAGCAATGCATTTGCATTATTGTAATTTGACCCTTCTCTGCTTCCTTCTCTGGCTTCTTTTAATCAATCACTGAAATAACAGAGCCAACCTTTTGTGAGAATGCAAGGGTAGCAGCAGTGATATATGGGACTGAAATAGAAATCCCAACTTGCTTTAAAAGAAAAAAAAAAGCAAACCAACAGCAAAAGAGCATACAATTACACACTTGTTAAGAAATTCCTGATTTGGCCACCTGCTCTCTAAGCGGAGGGAAATGATTACTAGGAAGGTCTTAAACCTGAAATCTGAAGAGGCAAAGATGTTATAATGGGAACTGTACACCTTGAGCCATGAAGGAAAGTGGTAAACCCAGGTATATTGCATGATTATAGCAAGCACAGATGAGCTACATATTTGAAAAGGCAAGGGGAGAGCAAGACTTAACTAATTGTTTGATAAAAGGTAAGAAAGATATTCACTGTGGAGGTATGAAACAAGTTAGGCCTCCAATTTTCCACCCCTTATTATAAGAACTTAACTTTACTTAACTGCATTTAGTAATTATTTTTATGATATTAGTGTGGTGGCAACCCAATGTTCTCCAGATGTGTTTGGTTACAACTCTCATCACCTGCAGCTACGACCTGGAGGGCATGAGGTTAGGGGAAGGGGATGTAATGTCAGATTGTGAAAAAGAATTGGTCTGGAAATACAAATCAGCCGCAGACTTTATTGGGTTTCATTTCTCAATCTAATCTACCTACAAGGATGGCTGTGGAGATCAAGTGGGGATGGTGTGATAAATAAAAATGTAATAAAGTTGTAAAAGTGTACACATTTTCCTGCGACTAATTCCTGTGGAACCCAAGTGTTCTTCTGTATTAAGATATAGAATTACCCTGCATGATAATTCTGGCCACTAAGGAATTCATATATTTGCTAAGTACTGCAAGGTTCTGTCATACTGTTATAATTATCCATCCCTTCAGTAATAATTATTTTGCAGTTAGCATTCATTATCATAACTATTGCTATCTGAAATGAGGACTAGCCATTTTATAGAATTTACAGTTTGTTTTGTATAAAGCCAGGGGACGTATTTACTTAGATTTAAAACTGGATTGAATGAACTGGGCATAATTTACAAAGCAGTGTCTAGTTTAAGCAGAGCTTAGTATTGATCAGCTGGTTCTGTTCTTCAACCGAGGAGTAGCAGCCGACAGCCCTTAAAGAAACAATTTTTTATATCAGAGATGGGGGAACATTTGGGAACTTTTTTTAAAAAGTAATTCTTTTTCCAACAGTAGCAGATGAAAAATAGGTGATCAGGAGAAATTCAGGTGCAAAATAATCTCAGGGAACAAAGTTCCATATGTTGTATTGTTCTTAATTTACCATTCTCCGAGCCCACAACTTTAAGAAAATTCCTTTATATCTTCTTTGTAGTTTTCAACTGAATTAAGAGTTTCTACATACAAAAACTCCAAGTAAATTAATGCAAATTGAAAGATGTCAGTCAAGCATCAACAAGGAACAAATGCTGTGACTGTTGAGGAAATGGAAACTCAGGAACAGGAGCCAAAGAAAGGTAATCTAGTTTGGTGTTCCATCTTCTCTCTCAGTTGTGAGTTCTTGACTAAAGTTCCCTCAAAGTCTTAATGATTTCTTACAGAATTACAACTTTTGAAAGCTCTAAAGTCTCTCTCTCCTCAACTGAAAAGTTGTGAAATTGCCAACAAAATTTAGGCATACTTTAATATTATGTATAAGGGGATGCGATGGCTCAGTGGCTAAGACGCTGAGCTTGTCAATCGAAAGGTCGGCAGTTCAGCGGTTCGAATCCCTAGTGCCGTGTAACGGGGTGAGCTCCTGTTACTTGTCCCAGCTTCTGCCAACCTAGCAGTTTGAAAGCACACCAAAAAATTCACGTAGAAAAATAGGGACCACCTTTGGTAGGAAGGTAACAGCATTCTGTGCGCCTTTGGCATTTAGTCATGCTGGCCACATGACCACAAAGATGTCTTCTTGGCTCTTCGGCTTTAAAACGGAGATGAGCACCTCCCCCAGAGCCAGGAACGACTAGCACATATGTGCAAGGGGAACCTTTACCTTTAATATTATGCATACAGAGCAGTTTTGGGTTGTAGGTGCATAATGTATTCCTGACACTTATGGACAAAATGTGACTTACCCAAACTTATAAATCTTATTGGTGGACGGTCTTTTCTCCCTCTCATAATTCTCTATTTGAAATCATTTTCTGGTTTTAACCATTCTTATATAAGATTCTTCTTTTGTCCATAATAAATCCAATTTAGAAATAAATAGTTATCAGAAAGAAGACAACAGGCCTTGCAACAGGCTGTTGAGCTTTTGGAGTGCTAATGGAGATAAGGGAAACAGGACATTTAATTGTAGATTTGTGGATAATAATAGCATTAATTATTTTTATATGTGCATATTAGTGCACATTTCAGGGAAATCTGTATTCTTCCCCTTCTGTGTTTTTGTAATGTTTTCTATGTTAGGAAGAATGAATAAATGCTAATTTATTCAATTTATTACATCTATTACTATTCTATTTAATATTCTAGAGCAAAAGACCTTTACAGTAGAAGAAGCTGTGGAAACAATTGGTTTTGGGAGATTCCACATTGCACTCTTTATGATCATGGGTAGCACTGGTGTAAGTTTTTTTTTTTAATTAATATTGCACTGAAATTTATCATCATTTCCTAAAACTTTTCCTCTTTGCAGAAGTGGCCTCAGTTTTATTGGTTGCTGAGAAGCATTTGAATTCCTTTCCAATTCCATGGTATTGTACATGGTCCATTGTTCCATGACACCAGAGAATTTGTTGCTTTTTTCTTTTATTACTGTCTTTCCTGCCTCGTTGGTTGCCTGCAATTCTGGAACTGGAAACGTTATGTAGGAATTGTCTCTGAGATTTAATGGAGACGTAAAAATGGGGGGGATGGACAGGCTGGAGAGATTTCCGTGGTGAAAGACATTTATACAGCCCTCAAACCCTTTTGAAAATCACATACAATTTCTTTTCCATCACATGGTGTGACGATGATTGAAAGATCTCAAAGGTGCTTTTTCTTTTCTTCAAAAGGCTGCTTTTTCCTTGAAATAGAAAATGTTTTGCTTCTTATCCAAGAAGCTTCATCAGTTCTGATGGCGGGGGACTGATGAAGCTTCTTGGATGAAAAGCAAAACATTTTCTATTTCTTCTTCCTCAAGGAAAAAAAGAAACCAGTCCTGTTGTCTTTTGAAGAAAGAAAGCGCCTTTCAGACAACTTTGACCTGGATGACTGAGAATCTCCACAGATATGATTGAAAGATGCAGAACATTTCAGCATAACACTATGTTTTGATGAAATTTATTGTATTAACGCTTCCAATTGGCTGCTCTTCTCTGTCTTCTTAACACTTCCTTTAAGGATATTCTGGGACATTCTGAAGTATGAGTCAGAAAGTTATTTGCAGAAAAGCTCTCAATTTTCACCTTTTCACATCTCCTCTACTCTCTAAAAATCTAGGCTGCTTCCAGTTATGCTAAGTGTTAACTAATGTTCAGGCAGTATTCTAATGTATAAAAATGTGGTTCTGACTTCTTCAACAAAGAAGTATGGGATCCTTCAGGCAGCTGTGACAAGCAGGGTGAAAGGCAGGGATTGAAGATAGAGACATGGCCAAAGATTGGAGTATCTATCTATTTATTTATTTTATTTTTTTAATATAAACATTCTATCTTCCATTCAACGGTGTGTCGTCTGGGTACAAATATCTCTGTGCAATAACCATCAAAATTTTCAACAGTATTCATTACATTGATAATAATTCTCTGATCTTACAGTAGTAATATTGAGCATAATAAATATGTTCATTTTTCCCTCTTTACATATCTTCTGATAAGAATATAATAATAATATTAAACATAATAATCCTAATAGTCATAATAATAACAATCATCATATTGTTTACATCTCTATTTTAACACATTTTCTACATTTCACTAATCTCCTTCTTTTATTTCTAACTTCCATTTTTATTATCTAACCATCGATAAAATAATTCCTATGTCATATAATATTCAGTTTGTTCTTTCTTTTTAATTGCACGCATTAATCTATTCATTTCTGCACATTCTAATATTTTCCTAATCCCATTCTCTTCAGTCGGGATCTCTTCACTTTTCCAGGTTTGTGCAAATACAATCCTAGCTGCAATTAATACATGAGTAATTAAATATGCATTCCCTTTACTATAAGTTTCAGGTAAAATCCCCAACAAAAATATTTCTGGTTTTAAATCGATGTGCTGCTTTGTCATCTTTTCCAGCCATGTATGTATTTTTTTCCCAGTATTTTTTTGCTTCTACACATGTCCACCACATAAGACCCAGGTATCTGGTGGCATTTCCAACATTTAGCTAACTTATCTTTAAACATCTTTGCCAACATCGCTGGTGCAAAGTGCCATCTGTAAAACATCTTATACAAATTTTCTTTATATGCGGGGACTATCTATTTATTTTGAATGTGTTTAATCTCTACGGTCATTAGCACTCTCTGAGTTTGGAACTGTAGGAAACCCAGGAGCCGTAGATTTCAGAATATTGAAATAACATAGAGTTTATAACAGTACTATATAGGCATAGGAGATCTGGAATGAGAATTGAAGATTCCCTCTTTGTGTCTTGGGTATGTTGAAAACTATATATTTTTTAAATATTGTTTCATATGTTCATCCCCAAAGGTGGTAGAAGCTATGGAAATCATGCTGATTGCTGTAGTGGGTCCTGTCATCCGATGTGAATGGCAGCTTAAAAATTGGCAAGTGGCTTTAGTGACAACAGTGAGTAGAATTTCTACAGTCACACGGTCATTGGGCTAACATTGGGGGAGAAGGTATCAGGACCATTATGAGATAATATAAATCACGTTCCTCAGGCAAATGATTCTGGTCACATTAAAACATCAGCATTATTTGCTTCATCATTATTCAATTATTTTTTTTCTGTGCTGATAGAACTTTCTTGTTCAGATTCCAAAAATCCTTTAACCAGTCATGGATGTCTTAGCAGAAATGTCTTGGGTCAATCTTGGCTCTAAAATCAAACCAAACCAGGTCTCCCAAATAAATAGCCACATATATATATATATTCATCTGCTCAGCTAAGAATATTTGTAATGATTCTTTCCACTCCTTTCATTTTTTAAAATATTCTAAAATAGGCCACCTGGACTTGCTTTTCAAATTACTGTATGGCTTTAATAATTTTCGTTAGTAAATATGCCAAACGGTAAAGAGAGCCTTTAACTGACTTTCAGCTGTTGAAACTGAAAGCTTCAACCTCAGTAGAGAATTGAGGGATCAGTAATTGGATAAGAGGGTCTGAAGATGGGCTCTTGACATTTAGGAAGACCCTGTACTATATCATGTTCCTAAATTCATAGCAACTTAGAACTAAGGAGAAATTTCCTGACAGAACAATTAATAAGTGGAACAACTTGCCTGCAGAAGTTGTGAATGCTCCAACACTGGAAATTTTTAAGAAGAAGATTCTGGTCACTCCCATACTGATTTCCATATTATTTTAAGGGCATTAATAGTTGGCCAAATAAAAATTTGGGGTGGTAAGGTAGAGATTCAGATGGAAGACAGAGATAAATGTCCTTTAATGTTAGTTTCTCATTCATGTGTGTATCAAATCACTGTTTGATCTTGCTTGGAATTGTACTTGATGACTTTCTTTCAGATGGTATTTTTTGGCTACATGGTGGCTAGCGTAACATTTGGGATGCTAGCAGATAAATTTGGTCGTTGTAAGGTAAGTGCTTTTCTTTTACTGCTTACTTTTTATAATAATTTTATTATAGTGTTCAGTTACAAACATTAAAAAACTAATACAAACTGAAAAAGTATAAAAAAAATGAAAAGTCAGAAAATGCAGAAAAAAAGATATAGCACAGAAAAATTATACAGGTGGACCTCAACTTACAACCATTCATTTAGTGATTGTTCAAAGTTACAATGGCACTGAAAAGAGTGTTTTAGGACCTTTTCCCCACATTTATAACCATCCCTATGGTCATGTGATCAAAATTTGGGCTCTTGGCAACTGGATCATATTTATGATGGTTGTAGTGTCCCGGGGTCATGTGATCAGTTTCTGGACAAGCAAAGTCAAATCCACAAAGTCAAATCAAAGGAAGCCAAATCCACTTAACAATTGTGTTATTAATTTAACAATTGTGGCAAAAAAAGATTGTAAAATACTCACTTAACAACTATCTTGCTTAGCAAACAAAAATTTGAGGGTCAATTGTGGACGTAAATTGAGAACTACCTGTATGAAGACATCACTTCTGCCTTTATCATAGCAAGTACAAATTCAGTAACTTACTACCTTCTTTGAAAAGTACAATAAACTATATCTTCTTCCTACATCTCATCTCATATAAACAAATTCTTAAAGCCTCTTCATTTGGTCATGGTCAACAAAAGTCCATTAAAGATTATCAGAAACAACAACATATATATTTTAAACTTGATCAAATAAACCTTTCCTTTGGTTTTAACAATCTTGCTCTTTAATTGTTTTAAATATCTGGAACTTGATTTTTGTTCATTTTTTTCTTTGTCTCTCTTCAAATAATCCTTTATTACTTCAGTAAGTCTCTTTTGTAAACACCCAAATAAGAAAATTATGCAAGCCAGTTTATTGATTTATTATTTGTATCTCCCTTTTAATTAAGACTTCAGGTAGTTCAGCCTAAGTCTTATCCAGTACAAGCTGTTCTCTTCTATATCCTCATTTAAAACCAGTTTACATATGATGTCAGACACTTTTAAGATTAACTTCTGAGTCCACTGTTCAGAAATATTCTTCAAAAGTTAAAATATTTTGCTCCATTCTGTATTAGTGAGTCAAAATTAATTGTTCTTTTTTCTTATATTCTTTATTTTTTTCTGGTTCCCTCTAACGTCCAATTTTTATCTTATAAATTCTTTCTAAACATTAGCATTTTTGCAGCAGAAGGTTTCTTGTAAATAATTTCAAAATTACTTGAGGAAACTGTGTTGATATTGTTTGCCACCTTGATTGATCTGTAAAAAAATAATAAAGAGGGGATGCAAAAAATAATTCCCTCTGGACTCTTAACCCATTTAAAACTTCTGGGGAATTTTGTAAGTGAACTCCTTTCACTTTGTTCCTTAGAGTTTCCAAATTATTTTTCATAGTGTTCTCCTCATTTCATTTGGAATATTTCTTTATTTCCTTTCTCTTCCCCTCACCGCCCCCCCCCCACATTCTCTTCCAGCAGTTGTACTTTCATTCTTGTTTCTTTCACTTGTTATGTTTTCTTCCATGTCTAATTCCCCGCCCCCCCAAACTCCAAGTTGATAGTACTGTACCAGTGATGGGTTTCAAATTTTTTTACTACCGGTTCTGTGGGTGTGGCTTGGTGGGTGTGGCATGGTTTGGTGGGTGTGGCTTGGTGGGCATGGCAGGGGAAGGATACTGTAAATTCTCCATTCCCACCCCACTCCAGTGGAAGGTTACTGCAAAATCCCCATTTCCTCCCAATCAGCTGGGACTTGGGATGCAGAGAATAGATGAGAGCGGGGCCAGTCAGAATTTTTACTACTGGTTCTCTGAACTACTCAAAATTTCCGCTACCGGTTCTCCAGAACTGGTCAGAATCTGCTGAAACCCACCTGTGTACTGTACCTTTTAGATTTATATTCATTTCTTTGCCGTGTGAAAGCTGACTGGGTGACTTTGGGCCAGTTACACTCTCTCATAGGTATGTTCAATTTCTTGAGTTATTTATTTAAAAAGGGAAGATAAAAAATAATAAAAAATTATCAATTTAATTTTAATTAAACAAGTTCACTAAAGTAGGTGAACTTCATATTTTATGCATTTTATCTGGAACCTATATGCAATATAGTGACACACATTCAAGAAATATATATTTCATCGCAAGGTTAATTAAGTTTTTTTTTTTTTTACTAGCTGGAAATGTTCAGAACTCATCTACAAGGAAAACTTGAGATAAATATCCTACAGTGCTGAATGTTGCTTTGAAGTCAATGTCTTCCTGTCTATATATTGTCTCCCAGGTTTTAATCATCTCTTTTGCATGGGGAGCCTATTTCTCTTTGCTGACATCGTTTTCTCCTTCGTACATCTGGTTTGTCTTTCTCCGAGCCCTCGTAGGATGTGGCGTGTCAGGTCATTCACAAGGGTAATGTCATAGTGCAAGCAATAATAGGACAAACATCAGCATTCTCATGTGATGTTGTGGACTTTCTGATGTTTTTAATGCATGCATATTTTACCACAGGATCAGAAATCCAGAAGTACTATGGGATTTGTTCAAACAGCAGATTACATATAACATCTATAATCTTCAAGGGCAAATTATGATATATCTCTTACTCTATCAAGTTCTTAGTTTAAGCCTAAAATAAAACAATTCAGTTAGAATTGATGGGTGTTGCAATAAAAAAAGCCAGTGAAGGGTTGGTTTGGTTTGGTTTGGTTTGGTTTGGTTTGGTTTGGCTTGGCTTGGCTTGGCTTGGCTTGGCTTGGCTTGGCTTGGCTT
>WNWU01000037.1:15607612-15690794 GCA_012654045.1 Ptyas mucosa | reverse complement strand
GGCTTGGCTTGGCTTGGCTTGGCTTGGCTTGGCTTGGCTTGGCTTGGTTTAGGTGAGGTGAGGTGAGGTGAGGTGAGGTTAGATTGATTGAGTACTTTGTGTAAATCCAGCCATTATGGCTACTTCAACAAACCATTATTAAAACCAACCTGGAAGTATTTGAACCCAATTAATATATTTCTTTCTCTTTCCTTAATCTTCTTACCTTCTTTCCTTACTTTTTTTTTTTAGGCTTATAATAAAAACAGAATTTTTGCCCACAAAATACCGGGGTTATGTTTTGCCATTATCACAGGTAAGCCAGAAATCTATTTGCTAAGAAATGTATCAACATTTAGAGTTTTTAAGTAGGAAAAAAGGTTAAAAGGAGCAAAGATCTGTGCAATTATATGTGGATTTTTTTTTCATTTTTCTTATATCCAAGTTGTCATGGTCAATGAAACTGAATAAATCTCTTAATATATATATATATATATATATATATATATATATATATATATATATATATAAATAAATAATAAGAGATTCAGAACAGATAAAGTGCCTCTTCATCCAATGGACAATTACGACAGCATTTGTTGCTAGATGCTGTAGAGATAGCTAACACCTTGAACAGTTTTCCAAGGAATATGAATGTATAGGGGATAAAGATATAGATGGCCTCAACTGATGAGAACGTCAAGTGATGGCACCTCCAAAAGAAGCATGCTTCCCTCCACCCCACCCCGATCATCTCCTCTGAATGGGGAGTAAATCAGCTGCTCCTTTAAGACAAGATAAAACAGAGTTATCCATATCTGATACTCATGCTGCTTTACTTTATGGTGATGTGTGAATATTGCCTACATCATTTTATGGAGGCAAAGTAGAAGAAGTAAAGGTCCCTAAAGTTGGAGAGAGTGGAGGAGTAGAGAGAATGAGACAGAGAGTTTGTTGCCAAGAAAAAAAATATAGGATGGAGCTCAGCTCAAAATAAATAGCAATAGCACTTAGACTTACATATTGCTTCACAGTGCTTTACAGCCCTCTCTAAGTGGTTTACAGATTCAGAATATTGCCCCCAACAATCCGGGTCCTCATTTTACCCACCTCGGAAGAATGGAAGGCTGAGTCAACCTTGAGCCTGGTCAGATTCAAACTGCCAAATTGCAGTCAGCAGTCAGTCAGAAGAAGTAGCCTGCAGTACTATACTCTAACCACTGCACCACCTCAGCTCTTGTTATTTTTAGGGGGGGTTGGTAGGAGGTATCACTACTGAATTGTAATGGTTTCAGGTTTCTTAAACTGCCTTAAAAGTTTTTCAGGATAGAAAAGTATAGGTAGTCTTCAACTTACAACCATTTGTTTAGTGACCATTTGAAGTTACAATGGCACTGAAAAAAGTGACTTGTGACTCTTTTCCACACTTGCCACCACTGCAACATCCCCATGGTCACGTGATCAAAATTTGGGAGCTTACAGCTGACATGTATTTATGACAGTTGCACTACCTGGGGTCATGTGATCACCGTTTGTGACTTTCCCAATCAGCTTCTGACGAGCAAAGTCAATGTGGGAGGCCAGGTTTGCTTAATGATCTCATGGTTCATTTAACAATGCAGTGATTCATTTGACAACTGTGGCAAGAAAAGGCCATAAAATTAGGCAAAACTCACTTAACAACTGCCTTGCTTAGCATCAGAAATTTTGGGTTCAGCTGTGGCTGTAAGCTGAAGACTACCTGTATGGCAAACATAGTCTGAAGCAGTGGTGGGATTCAGCCAGTTCGCACCACTTCGGGAGAACCGGTTGTTAACTTTCTGAGCAATTTGGTGAACTGGTTGTTGGAAGAAATCATTAGGGCAGAGAACCGATTGTTAAATTATTTGAATCCCACCACTGGTCTGAAGTAAATAAAATCTGGGATCCACAGAACTTTCTCAGACATCTCCATACAGTATGTCGCAGGATTTTGACCATCTACTTTTGAACAGCAGGAACTCTCAAAAGTGGTTGTTGATACTGCCCAGGGTTCTATTGAAAGTCCATTATACCTGGGACAGTTTTTTCTGTCCCAATCAAAGGAACTGGAAATTCCAAACATTTTACTCCGTTTTTTCAGTATTAATTTTACTTACAATGAATAATTGATTTATTGATTTCAATTCAGCACGAGCAAGTGGGATGAACTATCATTAAATAAACTCGTTAAATATAATTGGGGAAATCCATGTGTTTTAGCTCTGTACAAATTTAGACTTCAGTCTGTGAAATGCCTACATTCGATTCTTACTTCTGCAGCTGCAGAAATGTATTCCCTATTGAAGTGTTCGTACATTACACTCTGAGAAAGATTGAGAGCTGACATTCAAGCTCCAAGAACCAAGCTGATAACCACTTTGCTTAGTTTGTCAAGATCTGTACGGACATCCCGAAAATCAGATGTGGGAATGCTTAACTTAATATTTTTATTGTGTTTTATGCAGCAACTCAGTTTGAACAAAGATGTGGATGTTGAAAGAATATAAAGATGTAGAGAACCTCATTGTCTCCTAATCTATCCTTTGTTTTTCCATTTCACAGGTATTTTGGTTGTCGGGCTCCTTATTAATTATTGGATTGGCATCAGTTGTTAACCCAACTCTTGGCTGGCGGTGGCTGATCCGAATTGCTTCTATTCCAGGCATTCTACTTCTCCTCGCATTTAAGGTCTGAAAGACTTCAAACTTAATTTTGCATACAGAGAGAGTTAGGTAGAAGGGTATGTGGATATGTATGTGTGTAGACATTTCTTATTTATACAGGAATTCATTGATGATGGCAAATTATCAACATTTTTATCAGCTTATACCATGCAAAATGCTCATCCACACTCATCTGTCAAATTCAATAGATTTAGTTTGTGATACAGAGAGCATTGTTGTACATGCTTAGCTTGAAACTCTTAAAGAGGATGAACCTATCATAAAACAGAGAGCAGAGGTAACTTCATATCTGAAACTTATTTGGATACAGAAGTAGATTTTATACCCCAATCCTTTCATATGGAAAAAAAAACCTTTCAGATCGATTTTTTCTTAGTAATTTTCCAACCAACTGATGAAATAATGTAGGAATATCTTGTTTCTAATAAAAAGTTAAAGAACTGAATTTCCTAGCACTACCAACAGTCAGAAATAACAAATGAACAAAACGAAGAAAAATGTATTCTAAAGTAAAAGGAAATAAAGTTATTTCTAATCATTGTTTTCCAGTAAATATATCTGTGGGCTTTCCCAAAATCCAAAGATGTTTCTAGAACAAGATGTGATGTGACAGAAGATTGATTATAAATTATGTAAACAAAAGCATTGAAATGCTCCAAAGTTTTCCAAGCTGTCTTATGTGGAATTCCTGCAAGTTGTGAAGACAACTGTCATAACAAAAAATGTTGCCATAAATTATTTTTATCCTCAAATCAGTCTTGACTCCTGGTGATTGTCTGGACCAGCTTCTGCAGGTTTCTTGGCAGTGGTTTTCCATTGCCTGCTTTCTAGGAGTGAGAAAAAGTGACTGGCTCAAGATCACCCAGCTGGCTTTGTCCCTAAGGCAGGACTAGGGCTTACAATTTCCCAGTTTCTAACCTGGTGCCTTAACCACTACACCAAATTAGCTGTTGTAAATTGGATGATTAAAAACAGTTGTAAGATCAATCCTCTATGCATACTGCAAATCAAACATCGCCTCTTAATGGACTGAGGGCCAATATTCTGAGGTAACTAATTGCTGTCCAGGCAATTTCGTAACTGGTATATTCTGCTGTACTGGATCTTAAGAGAAAATGCAGATGGCACATTCCCATATGCCTGACCACATTCCACCACCATTCCCATAAATGCTTCAAGGGGTTCTTTGTTTGCAGGTTGGGGGACATTTCATTGCTGAGGAAGTACCCTGATGATTTGATTTAAGCAGGAAAATTATTTATTTTCTGCAATTAGAAGAATTTGCCTAAAACTTTAACATTGGGAGTTTAAGAAAAGCTAAGTCCATTATTGGGTGATACAGGAATTCACAGGTATTGCAAAGGTGCTCTGATGCCAACTTAACCTGCAAGTGAGGGAAAGGTCCCTTATAGTTAAATGGGAACCAAGGAACCAAGATGTGGCTTCAATTGTATCCCAGTAAATTTCTGGCTAAGAAACAGTCCATTTTACATTATTCTCTGCGCTAAGTCACACAAAATGTTTATGCTTCCATTTTGTTGGGACACCCATTTTATTCAGACAAATGTGTAGACTCGTAATTGCACATATAAGCACCAGTATTCATTTATCTTTTGGGTTTATTGGAATTGTTTCTAGCTATAGTTGTAATTGGTGGATTAGCACATTCTATTACTTTCTGATAGACTTTCCGAAAATGGCTTGGGTGGACAGAAAGCATTGCAGGAATTGCTCTGCAGTGACTCATCATATTGATCTGAATGCTATAATGCTAAAAGAGACACTACATCGAATCTAGTCTTTATTACAGTAAGACTATAGGATTGATGGTACACTGGAAATGCTAGTGCTTGTTTATCTAAATCATTTGTATTTTGCAGTTTATCCCCGAGTCTGCTCGATATAATGTATCTTGTGGAAATGATAAAGCGGCCCTTGATACTCTCAAGTGGATTGCTAAAATGAACCGTTCTGTTATGCCTGAAGGAAAGTTGGTAGAAACTGTTGAAGTAAGTTTTTCAATATTTTTGTTAACCTCCTTCCTGAAAACATGAGGTAACCATTATTAATTTACCCATCTGCTGACTATCCATCCATTCTTGGCAGTTTGAAGATGTGTGGACTTTAAGTCCCAGAATTCCTTAGCCAGGATACTCCACACATCTTCAAACTACCACGGTTGAGAAACACTGTGTTAAACTATGATGGCAGACTTGATCACCTAAAAGCAGAGGTGGTATTCAGCAGGTTCCGACCAGTTCTGGAGAACCGGTAGCAGAAATTTTGAGTAGTTCGGAGAACCGCTAAATACCACCTCTGACTGGCCCCGCCCCCATCTATTCTCTGCCTCCAGAGTTCCAGCTGATCGGGAGGAAATTGGCATTTTGCAGTATCCTTCCCCTGGAGTGGGGAGGGAATGGAGATTTTACAGTATCCTTCCCGTGCCATGCCCACCAAGCCACACCCATAGAACCAGTAGTAAAATTTTTGGAATCCCACCACTGCCTAAAAGGTAAAGTCTCCTTAATAAAGTAATTACAGTCCATAAAGGACAACAATGGTGCTTAACTACCATATTTTTCGGAGTATAAGACGCACCTTTCCCCCCCTAAAAGGGAATGAAAATGTAGGTGCGTCTTATACACCGAATGTAGCCCCGCCCACCCATTGGCCCCCACCCTTTGGCCTCTGCCTCGCAGCAGTTACCTCCTTGCAAGCAAACAGCAAGAAAAAACAGTCCTTTCAGCTTCAGCACAGGCTAATTAGCACAAGTTGATTGGATCGGCTTCCCGACTCTCAGCTGATTTGCTCTCAGCTGTTTTGCACAGGGCTCTGCTGCTTGCTGCAAAGAGTTAAATTGCTGGAGCAGGTTTTTTTTTCTTTGTGATAATCAAGCTATGTTGAAAATGAAAATGAAAGTAAAGCAGGCTGTTTGCTGTTTGCTGTAAGGAGGCAAAATTGCTCAGAGGCAGAGGGAGATTTCTTTTTCGTCTTTTCCTCACCAAAAAAGGTAGGTGTGTCTTATACTGCGGTGCGTCTTATACTCCGAAAAATACGATATCTGTTCACATCAATGGAATTTAACTTACTAGATATTACAAAAGACAAGAAGCCGTTATTGGTACAACTCTTCTTCTTTTCTTATATATGCCATTGTTGGCACAATGTATGATACAATATTAGTATGTATTGTGCAATCCGTAGTGAAACAAAATGAAGATTGTAGTCAACTCCCGGGTGTCCAATATATGGCCTTCCAGATGTTTCTGAATTTTATTTTGTCTATGTTTGCTGGGGCTACCAGGAATTACTGAACTGAAAAGCTAGATTATAATTCATAAAGGGTTTCAAAGCTTGGGATGTGTCTTCAGCATTTGAGCAGCATATATCCTGTGCATTTCTGACTGTTCCTTTAATGTATTTCTAGGAAAAACGAGGTAGATTCAAAGACCTATTTGATCCCAAATATTTACGGACATCTTTGCAAATATGGATTATATGGTAAATTCATATGCTTTTCTTCTTTCAAACTGCAGTGCACAAAGTAAACTTAATGAATGTTAAAGGGAAAATTTAGATTTCTTTTGTTTTTAAATTTATTATAGCTTCCAACTCTGATTAACTTAAGAATAAAAATTACTATTCAGAAGCTAATCAGAATACCAAGCAATTATTATAGTAATTTAGCTTACATTTATTCATGTGATTCTGTGTAGGATGCTCTGCTTGGCCTTTTCCAGCCAGGCGTACTTCATGGTTCCATCCATTCGACACATTGAAATATAAACTCTAACCAACAAAATTTGGCGCTAGCTGTTGTTTACACTCATGGCATGCTGACCAGGAGTTTTGGGAATTTTTGCTCCAAGCACATCTGAATAGCACCAGATCACAAGGCTTCCATATGCATTCTTAGATGCAGTTAATATATTTTGATTTATTCTTTCCTCCAATTTGAAAATGAATATCAGAATAAAAGAGAGAGTTTTGTGCAGTGGTTAAGGCATCAGAATAGAAACCATAATTCCTAGTCTCATTTTAGGCACGAAGCCAGATAGGTGACCTTGGACTAGTCTTCTCTTTGAACCTTAAGGAAGCAATGATAAACCACTTCTGAAAAACCTTACCAAGAAAATGGCAGAGACTCATCTAGGTAGTGTCTGATAATTGTACATGATTGAATGGAACAATTTTTTTTTGAAAATAAAATAAAAGCAAAATAGGCAAGAAAATTAGTCAATCGATCTTGATTTACCTGACGCAATGTACTGAACTTCAAACATATGGATGAATGCACATATTCATTTGATCTGTACCCTGCATTATGTATATGAAATCTCTTAATGTTCTTGGAGTTAAGTGTCATGCATTGAGTTTCTTCATTGTTTAAGCAATTGAGGGAATTAGAATAAAACTCAATGAATGAATAAAACTCACTCTTTGCAGTGTCACATTCATATGCCAATTTAGTCTTAACAATAGAAACATATATTCCATTTTTATTGTGCAATAAAAATACAATTGTGCAATAAAAAATACAATTGAAACCCAGTGGTTTCAGCATTAGCTGTGATGTTTTCTTCTGTAGCTTAAAATGTAGGCTTATAAGCAGACATACACAGATAAGTGACTATGTAACATAGGCAAATATGTAATTAGGCAGACTATGTAACATAGGCAGATATGTAATAGGCAAATATGTAAAGCTGCCAAGTTTGAAGACCTGTGTTCTAGCCAGTTAAAATTTGATCTGTCACTAATTCACTCGACACCTTAAAATGGGCAAAAAACCCAAGAAGAGGTAACATATTTGCAGTTACTTTATTGCTCTTCTCCTCTGGAATTAGGATCAGTGCAAAATTTTGAATCAATTTAAATTATGAGAAGTTGAACTATTTAGTCCAAGTATACAAAAGGATTATTTGAATTGCTTAATTCAGTAACAAACATTTTCTTCATCCTTGCATACTGGAAGTTGTATAGGTAATTAATAGTATTTACCAATCCCTTAACAGTTTGGTGTGCTGTTAATTAGTTTGAATGCTGCCATAAAGCCCTTTCGTGTTCTGTTTGGGACTATCAAATGTACCCTGTAGATGTACCTTATTATCTTTAGAGAATATGCTAAAGAATGATTGCTTCCCATTGCTAACCCCTTTTGTTTTCTATGACAGGCTTGGGATTTCTTTTGCTTATTATGGTGTCATCCTGGCCAGTGCAGAATTACTGGAGAAGGATCTGATTTGTTCAACAGGAGGATCAACTGAAGAGGCAGAGCTGAGCCATACTCAGGATGAGTTTCAGAGCCCTTGTCTCTGCCATACCTTTGCACCATCTGATTACCAGATCATGTTCATCAGCACAGTAGGAGAAATTGCATGTAATTTTTCTCCCTTCTGCCTTTATTTAAAATAAGCATGGAGAACGGGAAAGAGACTCCAAAGTTACCTTCCACAACTAGATACACACATACACAGAGAGAGATTTTCAGACAAACAGATACAGACTGTTGTGTAACTTTAGGAATTCTGTATGAAACACAGTTTACTTGCTGTTGTCAGCTGCTTTCATTGATGTATTCATTTAGGAATGTAAGAACAGCCCTTAATCTCACTAATTTCAGCTCTTGAAGTTCCTACGGTTTCAAGTTGCTAAAGTTGAGAAACATTGAACTAGATGCTGTTGGGAGTTAATAATAACTTGTCATTGTACGTGTATACACAGTATACCCATACAACGAAATTCACTTAACACCCAAAGACCAAGTCCAACACACATAACAATCCCCAAACACACCCACAATTCCCCACCCCTAAACCACTCAAACATCCAAACAACAGACCAAGTAATGCTGTCCAACAGCTCACTGATGGTGGCCCTTCAGTTCATTGCTGAGTGCAATTATAGCTCTGGGATAAAAACTATTCAGAAAACGTTCTGTTACAAAGTCCCCATTTGTAGTTTTCAAGTAATTGTAGGGAAGCTATGAAGAAAATAGTTGTCAAGTCTTCCCTAAGGTGGTAGGGGTGTATGCGTATGTTTGCATGTGTGATAATTATGTAGTAATAATTCAGTTAATTGAATTTTACAAGATGACATCTTTTTCTCCTTTTCCTTTTTTTAAAAAAAATAGTAAATCCCTTAAATATTCTTGGCATCAATTTCCTGGGAAGACGAGTGAGCTTGACAATAACAATGGGATGCACTGCTGTTTTCTTTCTTCTCCTCAATATATGCACCACAATGTAAGTGTCTTGGGTGGGAGCATGTGATGATGAAATGGCTTGGATTCCAATGCTTGCAACATCTTCTAGCCTCTGGTGTGGTCAATCATAATTTGAGAAATGGACATGGTGATTCATTGAGTGCTTAAAATTTAAAATAGTTTGGCTTAATATAACATTTATTGCAGGCAGGAATTATGCATTTGGGAATATCCAAAAGATGAAGGCAGAAATGTATTGTTTTACAATAACTTGCTACCACACAAACGTAATGACTTGATATCCCCTTGATAGGTTCAGAGGAAACATATTAGATGTTTCAGTGAAAGAGGACTATTTGTGAGTTTCCCAGGAGCTCCAAGACAAAACCGGTCTTGTTCTGATTCAGGGGCCCCTTGTGTTTTCTAACTTCATTTTCAAAAATGTGTGTGGGTTATGTGTGAAAAATAGTTGCAGCAGTGTATAATCAGCATTGTGTGGGTTCTTATAGTAGCTTTCCCCAGTACACTGACTTGAAATTATGGGAGATGAAATCTAACATATTTTGAGAGCATTGCTTGGGGAAAAAATGTTTTATAGAATGCAAAATACAGGATCCCTACTCAGATACCCTATGAACAACTGTTTGATGATGAAAGAAAAGGAACATGGAAGTAACAAAAATGTACTGACCATAGCTATATATCTCTAAAATAAATAAGGGCTGGTCTGTGTTTCTTTCTTGTGCAAACTTGCTGGAAAGTTGTAGTTGATTACACCAACATTGGTAGAGTTTCTCTTTTTCCTATCCGGACTGTCAATCCATAATAGTTAGAGCAACTGACAGAAGCAGATGTTGGGTTTAGTATAAACTGAGGGTTTCTCCCGAACAACAGACATTATGTAAATGGATAATTATGTTGATCTTCACATTAGTATAGCTTGTAGCAATAAAGGGAATTGTTTTTGAATGCCAGTCTGGACAGAGTAATTGATTGCCAAAGTTTTCTTTATCCTATCTGATGCCTACCCTACCGTATAAATTTACAATGACCCTCTCCGCAAACAAAAGAAAAAAGGAATTGATAGATTTCCTGCCTGAAATGTATTGATTTTTCAGTTTTTATGTGTTAACATATTATATGATGAAAGTCAGCAGATCTTTGCATCTGATAGAAATCATCAATGTATGTACTGATGTTACAAGAAATCAAATATTGTGTTTCAATGAAGCAAATGGCTTGGACACATGTTTAAATATACCGTTTTCCCCAAAATAAGACATCCCCTGATAATAAGCCCAATTGAGCTTTTGAGCGCATGGCAATAAGGCCAAGCGCTTATTTCAGAGTTCAAAAAAATATAAGACAGGGTCTTATTTTCAGGGAAACACGGTACGTGTGTATGTGTAAAACTGTAAAACTTTTGCCAATGCTTTTGAATTGGTAGCTGCTGGAATGAAAGTCTAGTCCTCAATCAACATGTGGTTTCTCCTATTTATTTATAATGCAGGTTGGGTAAATATTTTTCCCAAGGGGCCACATGAAAAACTGGAACCATTGTGGACAGCCACCCCCACCCCCGATCAGCCAGCCAGAGATGTGGATATGGCCTGTGGGCCATAAAATGCCCAAGTCTTGTCTAACATTATTATTATTTTTTTAAAAATATATTTATATGCCGCCCTTCTCCGGAGACTCAGGGCGGCTTACAATGCGTTAAGCAATAGCCTTCATACTTTTGTATATTTACAAAGTCAGCTTATTGCCCCCACAACCGGGTCCTCATTTTACCCACCTTAGAAAGGATGGAAGGCTGAGTCAACCTTGAGCCTGGTGAGAATTGAACTCGCAGTAATTGCAGGCAGCTGGATGTTAAATGAGCCACTCAGGCTCATTATCTCAGCAAGTTACGGAATAAGATTTACCGTTCCTGCACTTGTAGATGAGGCTCCCCTCAGCATATCCCAAGTCCAGTGCTCTCCAGATGTGTGGGACTGTATAATAACTTTACTGATTACCTACTAATTGATCATAATGGAGTTTTATTTAGCTATATTTCAGTTTCTAAACTACCCATCTCCCTCAAGTGTTTCACACTTCTTGAAGGTACAGGTTGAGCAAAAAGGTCATAACCAATTAAATATTAACTTTACCAAATATTTACAATTTCTTACTGATACTGTATTATAGGCATTCATCCCATTGATATTGTTAAATGTCACAGGATTGCAGCAAATGCCCATGTTTGATAGTAGTTTGCTTTTATTCTTATTCTGCTCTAAAAATATACAATGCATTTAGGCTATGCCTTGTTTTAGGTGTTTGTATCTGCTCTGTTCTTGAAAGATCTTCCATTATGCATGTAGCTATCCTTCTGACACCTTAGATATATAGTTGTTATTTCATAGAGACTATCTGCTACCAATTCTAATGGCAAACCTGGTATGGAATGCATGAATTTTATTAAGGTGGCTACTTGGCACTAATATTTGCTTTTTAAAATTATATCCCAATTTATTCTAAAAACAAATCTGAGGGATTTACATCATATTAAACTTATCAGCAAACCTACTTGATCAAGAACCCCAAAAACTTCATTGAGCACATAATAACACTGAACTTCCCCCCCCCCTTTCCATTCTGTTTGCCTTCACATGCAAATAGGTTGTGATCATACAACACGCTTAGGCAGGCCGAAGATGTAAGGCACAAAATGTGAGGTTTTAAAAACCTTTATTAATATTATACTGGTTGGAGTCTTCCAATTAATTCATTCATTTGAGTAAAACCAAGATCATTATGAGCTTTTCAAGCTTAATATTTAAGATCTCAAAGGCAAAGTTTATTAAAGAAGTGAGTCTTACAATTTTCTATCTTCTTCATAAGGTGAAAGAGAATATTCTTATTTTTCTAGGATATGGTTAAATATACTAATCAATCACCAATCAAGTTAAGCATGCTGGGCAAATGTAATCATAGTGTCACTATATATATATGACAACAACTATTATTTCCAAATGGAAAGGTCAGGGATCTATTATTAAGTAATAGCATTTAGACAAAGGATTATTGAATAGAAATGACACATTGGTGTATAAATCATTCAGATGCATTACAGCATTTTCTGTTGAAAAAAATCTTCTCCCATATAATTCTATTTGACTAGAATCTGGATGATAGGAAATTAAAATTGAACAGGGAACAATTTTTAGACAGGATGTCAGGATCTTTCTAAAAAACCAAAGAAACTCTTGTTTTTCCAGGCAAATTAGTGGAGAAACATTGTAAAAGTCAAATTAATTGAGTCTACAAAAGAAAATGTCTTGCTCAAGAAAACACAGAGACTTCATGGTGCTTCCTACATGTCCCCAATCCTGACTAGAGAAGAAACAGAATATAGCATTCTGTTTTATCTCATGGATAAAACATCTTGGGATCAACAACAAAGCTAAATGACAGAAATTCAGAATAGTTAAGAATTGGTTATTTACCTGTAATTGATGTAAAATAGCCATTCCAAAATAACATTCCAAGATCACAATCAGTGGGACACATTGGTAAACTATTGGACGTTGTTATTATATTAATACATTATTTTCTTCATATCTTTTCTCTTTATTTCTAGTACTGGTCTTATTGGTTTCCTCTTTATGCTGCGTGCTTTTGTAGCTGCGAATTTCAATACTATCTATATTTACACAGCAGAGGTAAAGTCCTCCTGATTTCTTGAATTGCAAAGTGAAAAACTACCTAAATGATGTTTATGAATAACTTTTTATAACTTTTCTGCTCAACAAGGTACTCTTTGGCCAGTTTACCCAAAAATCTCACCAATTTTATTATTTAATTCCACATAAAATAATATGGCACTTCAACCTAAGCCAGAATAGACAGGAACCATATGCTAACACCTATAATTTAATAGCTTTATGCTTGTTTTCAAACAAGACTTTTAAAAAATTTACTGTATTGAAATTTTTTAAAAGTTTAAAAAAATACATTATCTTTTTAAACATTGCTAATTTTATGAATCTGTTCTTAAAAATGAGGGCTAATGTTTTGTACTCAAGTGCTGCACTGGAATCAAATTTAGAGAATTGATAATATTTTGGTCCCAGGAAACTAACTGACTTCAACAAAACTCTGGGATTATCTCTAGGCATAAAATAACCTAAATTCTGTACATTTTGTGAAAGGTTTAGTTATATTTTTTTCTCTCTGGACCTCATATTTGGAATCATCAATACTGTTTTTTTTAAGACACATTGATGCCATACTGCCCTCTGTTTCATCCAATACTTTTTCTGTCACAGAGATTATGCTCATTTTTACTACTGTCTTATAGGTTTATCCTACCACCATGAGAGCCCTGGGATTAGGGACCAGTGGCTCCCTATGTCGTATAGGTGCTATGGTAGCGCCTTTTATAGCACAAGTAAGACTCTTTTTAAAAAAAATTTCACTGCATATATAAGGAACAGATTCCGGGCAAATATTTTTAATATACTATATAGATTGTTTGATGTTTAAATATTCAGATTTGTAAGATTTTGGCTGTTTTTTATAAGTTAATTATTTCTTTTCAGAAAGTTTGGAGGAAAGGGGACACCAGGGAAGCTAAATTGATACTAATGTATTCAAAATGCAGAATCCTCTTTTGGCTATGGTACAAATAAAGGAAAAAGATGATAAACATTTAAAAAATGAAAGGACAAGTTTCTTTAAAAATCTTAATTACAAGCAATGCTCAAAACAGCACCATTCATTTATTGACGCTTAGAAGGTACAATATGAATAAATGTAACAATTCTGCGAGAAGTTAGGAGAAAAAGGTTAAATACATTGGCTGATTAAAAAAAACATTGTGTTTTATTATAAAGTTTAGTTTCTTAATAAAAAACTTGATATTTATTCACTAATAGGAAAGTGATTCTAGCTCACCTTTATTTTAGTGGAGAAAAATGAAATCCTTGAACTCTTCCAATGAAATCAACAGAACTAAAAGTGATGAATTTCTATAGGTTGTTGAATTAATAAGAGTAATAAATGAATTCGTAAGACAGTGAGCTCTTAAAAATTTCAACTGATGCAATATGATGTAATTCACAAAAGCTTGAGCTGTGATAAATGAAAGGGCCATTATAAATTTAATATTACTTTCTGAAAATGTATAATCTCCTTTTCTACTCTAGCACAATGCTTAATGCCTACAACATAATTAGAAACCAGGTGCAATATCATTTCAAAGAAATGAAAAAAGATGTTGAAACTTTTCCTTTCTTTAGCTAGAGGAGACTCTGCAGTCCCATAGAGCTTTGTGTGGAGGAAATGAATCATGTAATATTTTACTTAAATTAAAGCAATAGCCTTATATTTTCCTAACCGAACCCTTTTTAAAGCTATAATTTATTCCTACATGTATGTGTGTAATAGTAAGTTTCCTTCTCTCCACAACCCCCCCATGAATAAACTTTCATTAATTGTATGCATAGATAACTCTCCACTTCTGTTGTGTGTATAAGAAAAGTCTGGCATTGCAATTCCATGCTAACTTCCTCCACATAGGTTCAGTTCATGTCTGGAAAGATAATTCTATTGAAAGATGGTTCAATCCATACAATAAATAGGCCAGAAAGGATTTACAAATGAATTGTCAGAATTGCACGGCAGCATGGCACTAATACATTATCTAATTGTAGGTACTTATGAATGCTTCTTTCTTGGGGGCACTGTGCCTTTTTGCCTTGGTTTGCATTGTGTGTGCTATCTCTGCGTTCACTCTACCAATAGAGACCAAAGGGAGATCACTCCAGGTGGGTAAATCATCTTGCTTCTGAATAGAAGGGTCCCAAAAGACCCCCCCCCATTCGATTCCATTACCAAATATAAAGCCCTTGCCAACTTTATTTTAGGAAGTGAAAGTATTTTTTAAGACCTTTACAAAGAATTTCAACTTTTGTATATCTGAAGTCAACTATGGCATGACCCCTAAAACAAATGGCTAACAACTTGATAATGAAGATCCATATTCAAAAGCAAATGCAGATATAGACAGTTCTCATCTTATGACAACTGGTACCGGAACTAAGTGATGCAGGATTTCTTATTAGTTGTGTCACGTGGCCCAGCAATGAAGCGGCCTTCTCTACTCTTGAGTTCCTGAGCTCTGAGTATTTTCAAAAGACGCAGTTATTGAATCATACCCAATTTTACAACTTTTTTTTGCCACAGTTGTTTCCCCTGATTGTTAAATGAATTCCGCTTTTCCCATTGATTCTGCTTGCCGGAAGCTGGCAGGGAAGATCGCAAATGGCAATCACATGAACCCGGGACACTGCAACTAACAAACATGCATGCTTGTTGACAAGTGCCTAAATTTTGATCACATGACTGTAAGGTCCCTGCAAAAATCATAAATGGGAGGGCGGGTCATAAGTCACTTTTTTCAGCACTGTTGTAACTTCAAATCAGTGTTAAACGAATAGTCGTAAGTTGGGATCTACCTGTATGTAACTACTAGGCACATCCAGGTGCTTATTTGGATCTCACATAGCTAATGTTGGATCCCCTTGTGTATTCATAGAAAGGTGTACTTTTAAGCACCAAGGCCAGTACTAGTAGAGATTTACAAGCAATCCCTAAAGTATGATAGGGCATTTAATGACTACTATCATGGGCATTACTATTAAATGTCCTATCATACCTTGAGGTAGTCCTCAGGGTATGATAGGACATTTAAAATTTTGGGGGTTACAACACAACCCCCAAAAGCTACATACAGACCTATTTCAAATTTACAACACCTGCAGCACCTCTGCTCTCATTTACCCTTATGACCAGCTGGAGAGACGCTACAGCACCCCTTTCTATCTATTTCCCCACCATTCTGCCCAGCTGAGTCTCCATAGGCACTGGGCCGTCAGGTTTCACACACTCCTTCCCATCCCTGGTCACCATTTGCTCACTTACCTTTTGAGGCTATCCAGATTTCAGGAAGTCAGATTGTTGAGGATATTATGGAGCAGTATATAAATCTAAGTGTTATTGCTATCATAATCAAGCTATCTTGTGAAGAATGCTACAGATACAACCATGAGAATGTATCATGGTGTAAAGTGGCTTATGAGGAATGAGATATATTTTTATAGCATTGCAGTTAAAAAATGAAAGGGAAGGAAGAATATTCTAATGCAAGTCTTCATGAATTATTGCTTCAGAACAGTTGACCATCAGAATAATTTAAAAGTGTCACCTTTTAAGTTTAGACTTAAAATATTAGTTAGCATTGTAAAGTTTCATTGCAACAAATAACTTGACTCATGAAAAATAACTAAAATCTGTTGTTTTTTAAAAAACTTTTCAGCAAAGAAAGTGATCGTTAATTCTTGGAAGAAGAGGACATTGGTTGCTTGAAACTTGTGTGGCCTGTAACAATTCTGAAAATGTGCTTTCAAGATTAAACTGCTCTCTCCAATACATAATCAGTATAATTATTAAAGTATCTCTATGTTTAAATCAAGTTTAAGTCACCAGAGTTTTAAGTGCATCACATAGTCAGGGCCAAATAAGAAAAACAGGAAACCACAACGATAGCTTTAGCCAGCATGTGCATATTTTGTTCACACCTTCATGAAATGGGAGTTTTCTACATTAATCTGCATACCTGTGACAATTCTTTTCTCTTTTTTTCCTTTCCTTCCCCTTCCTGGGGTATATATGTTACTCCTTCAAATCTTCCCATCTCTGGAATTTTGTGCATATTGAGCTGACAGAGCAGAAACTTGCATTGTATTAAATAACCCACTACTTAAATATTTCTTGGATCAGCCTCTTGGATCAGTTTTTGCTTACAACAGTTTCTTTTTGCAATGATCACATTTTTCTCAATTTGTTATAAAAACTATCCTACTGTTTTACATAGTTTTAGTAACTTCGTTTCCATTATCTGAAACAAATGCAAATTTCTGTATTGATCAGCTAAATAAAGTGAACCTTACAAAGATTTTTAAACACATGACTAGCATAAAATCACGTTTATTGTCAAGCATTGCCAAGCATGTTTATTGTCAAGTATTCCACTACATGAAGCTGAATATGCTATTTAATTCCACTGATGGACAAATAAAAAAATCATTCCTTGAAAGGTAGCTAATTAATGGCTTTTATCTTGAGATTTACTAACTGCTTAAGATCTCTATAGTTCAGTATTTGAGTTAACTGTGTAATGGCTTCTTAGTTGTTTCTTTCATATTTTCTTAATTATTTTTATATGACTGTAGAAAATAGCAGAAGTAAGAACCTCAGGATAATCTATTAAATTATATATACTGAAACCTTCTGATGAATCTCTGCCAATGGAGTTTGGATGCTCAGGATTAGTGTTCTTCTAGAGAAGTAATAATCTAGGATTAATTTAAACAAGTAACATAGTAAAGTTTAAACTTACTTCTGCCGTTATCTGAAATGAAAATAAGAATGTGAAGAATGAGATTTGAGTTCCAAGAGGAAAAGAAATAAATTCAAATGAGAAAAATTAGTTAAGATAGGAGAATAATGCTTCATTTCCCTTCCTAGATCCTAATTATCCTATGGTTTGAAATGGATAAATTGCTTTCTATATCAGCTTAGGAACAAGTTTCCTGGTCCAGAAATGGGTGCAATTGACACACAAAATTAATTTGTGCAAAGACCTCCTAGTCATGGCTACCCTGTTCCTTCAGCACAAACTGAGAGTCCAGGAGCACCTCTTGATAATATACCAACTCTGAGAAAGTGTTCCCCTATCAACAAGGACAACTCATCCCACTTCAAGGGGCCAAAAATCAAGCTACTTCAACTTGCCAGTTTGACAGATTTTGTCCTCCCAGGGGCTCTGAAAGCATTAATCTTTGGTCTCTTCCTTATTCAGAAGGGACCTGTTATCCAAAACAGGACCACCATCTTCAGATATAGTAAGAGTGATAAAGCATGCTTCTTTGCTCTTAACTTTACTTGGTCAGCTTTGTCCTTTGTCTTTAATAGTGAGTTATGTATCTCTTCCTTTGCTTATCTCCCAAAAATTCTCTGTAAACCAGGCAGCCGTAATCACAGAGAGTCCACAAAGGCACGATCCAATCAGTTCATCAATTATTTTGGACAGACCATGCAAGCAGGCACAACCTTTCTGCATTGGAAAACAGTTACCGAGAACTCTAGGGTCAAGGACTGATCCAATATTATCCCACAACCTCAGATCACTTTGCCATTGCCCTGAGACAAAAACAGATTCATGTGTGACATCTGCTGGGAACTGGGTTTCAATTTCACAAAATGTATTATATCTAGCTACATCTGGAGAAGTAAGAAGTCACTAGAGCCTACTGAATGATAACCACCCCACCCTTATCCTATCCTTGCCTTTCAAACCCATGATGGCACATTTCTGAGATGAAATCACTCCTACATCAAACATTTTGGTGATACCTGCATGGTATGTTTTGGCAATACCTACCTGGTCAGCCCCCACATTTACAATCAAATTATATATGAGACGGGCTTCATTACAGGCTGGCTGGTGGCATTCAGCACCATAGTCAGAGTTCAGGGCATCTGAGGCTCCAGAGACCAGGCTCTGGACAAAGCATAGTGCCTGGAATGCAACAATAGTAATATGCACTAGGTTCCTTTCCCTCTCCATCTCCTACCGTATCTACTGATGCATCCATTATCATGGATTAACTTTTCCAACAGATTTCTCTTCATATGATCACACAAAGACACAAAAGCATAGGTTTTCAAAGAACTTTAATTCATCTCCCCACACGTTAGGGCACAAATCAGTATCTGGGGAAACTACAGTTTCATTGAACTTCTCAGAAACTTAGGACAATAGCAAACCATGTGCTTTTCTACCCTCAATGACTAATGTTTAAGTATAGTAAAATTGTAAAGAATTATAATTTTGGCCAGCCACATCCTTTGGTAATTTAAATTTTTTTCTAAGTCCCCATTTTCTTAAAATAAGAATTTCCAATTCTAATTTAACTAGTTGTTTTTTAATTTTTTTTCCTCCCAAACATCCTAGTTTTCCCTGGACTGAGAGTGTAATTAATTTCCAAGCAAGCATGATAGATATATACCAACAGGGGAAGGCATTACTTCCAGTTAAATGTCCCTTATGTGTAGAAATCAATGATGTCAAAAATTATTTTTAGAAAATGAAAAATTGATAAATATTTAAGTAAAAAATGCTTAAAGAGTACATATAAGCAGCTTACTTAAAAAAATGGTGCTCTTCCCATTTGAGGCGTTTTTTCCGGGGTTGCACAAATTCATCATCTGAGTCATCTGTTAGGGCTGGACTAGTTTTATCAGAATGACAATAAGGCTGAACTGAGAACTTTCTATCTGAAAAAAGTTTCTTCAAAAGTTCCTCAAAATAAGAACTTAGTTTCATTCCAGCATCAGCTACTTCAGAATCAGGCTGTTGGGAGAAATTAAATTTAATAGTGTTAGGATAATATGTTTCTAAATGAACTACATAAAATATTGCTAGAAATGTCTGTGAATTCTTATTTTGGAAACAAATAAATTTCAAGGGACTTTGGCAACACTTCTTTAGGATTTCAGGTATGTTGTAACTTTCATATAGTTCATTATAGTATTTATAGTAAGGTAGTCCTCAACTTACAACCACAATTAAGCCCAAAATTTCTGTGGTAAGCGAGACAGTTGTTAAATGAGCTTTGCCCCATTTTATGACCTTTCATGCCACAGTTGTTAAGTGACTCACTGCAGTTATTAAATTAGTAACATGGCTGTTAAGTGAATCTGGCTTCCCCATTGACTTTGCTTGTCAGGTCACAAAATGACCCCAGGATGACCCCAATGACAGTTGCAACTGTCATAAATATGAACCAGTTGCCAAGCATCTGAATTTTGATCACCTGACCATGAGAATGCTGCAACAATCCTAAGTGTGAAAAATCATCATAATTATTTTTTTCAGTGTCCTTGCAGCTTCAAACGGTCACTAAACAAATGGTTTTAAGTTGAGGACTACTTGTACTGAAATGGCAAACAAATAAATTTTAATTTGTAACTAGATGTATTCTATTATTTCTTAAGAGAACTGGTGTATGATAATTTATAATTACATTGTTCTGTAATCTATCATAGTACCAAAATTAAGACTCCTGGGTAGAGCAGGAATCATAGCTGAACTGTTAGGTTGGAAGATTGGCATTCACACTCTGGCCACAAATGTTTCTTTGGGGTTGTGATTTTGTTAGATTGTTGCTGCCATCACTATTTTCCAAGATGTGGCTCACCTGTCATCCACCCTCACTCACACCCAGGGTTGAGCCTTTCACAATGCCAGTTAACAATTATGGTTTTTTAGTAACATATGTATAAGAATATATTATACTCTTTTTTCACCTCATTAAATTCAGCACAATTTTGAAATATTAGCCTGAAATCAGCTATAACATCTTCTGGCTTTGTATACATTATATGATGCGCTTGCAATCTCTTCTTTATTGTTGACAAATCCATCGGCTTCTTAATTATTTTGTAGTAGTCAGGCACCTAAAAAGAAATAGATAAGTATTTTCAGAAGTTTAGTTTGGGTTTGTTTTTTGGAATTAAAAAAAGCTACACTGCAGATATTTAGCCAGATGGCCATTAGGTGTACAGAAATGTATTCCTATGTCATCAATGAAAACATATAAAAGAATATATTTTGAGCTGTGTAATTCTAAAACAAATAGCAAGCTGTATCGCAGATGATTATACATTGAATTTGTTTATTTTATTAGGCTTAAAAGCCGCACCTTGCCAGTACTCCAGGAACATACTATGAGTAATAGAATCAAAATCAAGTTGGACCAGGAGGATTATATTTTCCCTATCCCAATCCTGCTACAGATTATCTACAAGAGCAATAAATACAAATTCCATTCCATACTTCTACACCTAGTTTGAGTCCTAATAATCTATTTCTTCCAAGTCTTTGCCATGGCAGCTATACCACCTCTAAACAACTATCCTTCCAAAAGGAAGACTAGAGACTGCCAGATCACGCAATTGCTGGGAGCGTGTGGCCACCGCCACCTTCAAGGCTGATGGCACCATGGATTTCTGGTTGGGGCTGATAATGTTAGCTGATCTCTCTTCTTGTCCCTTGATTCTTTTTTTCTTTAAATAGCATGAGCCTATGCTACATGGCAGTATTTCATCAAACTGGTAAATTAAGAATATTTATTGTAATGTATAACCAGCTATAGCTGATTCTTTTATTCTAAATACGTTAACTAGAACCAAGAAATCTAAGTGAACTACAGCTGTATCACCCGACCCATCTCTATCAAAAGCAGCAGAAGACAACATCCTGCAGATTTATGAAGGCAAGAACTGTTTTTCTTGAGAAGTTACCGCAGAGCCTAACAAAAATTTTAAACAGATTGAGGAAGTCTCTAACCAAGGCGTCAAATGAAAAACCAGAAGATGACAAAATGTGCTAGTTACAATCAGTTTCAATTATGTAGAAAAAAATCTATGTATAATTGACACAGAGAATATTCCTAAACAACCTGCAGTATAGAATTTATGGAGATGTTCTTTTTCTGCCTGCTGATTTTTTAAATTGGAAATGAACATCTATATAAAATACCCCTACAAAAAAGTCTGGGACTGGAGAACCAGTTTAAATATTACTATTGTTCAATTTCTTTTTGTAATTGTACATATAAAAGATGACATTCTACACAGAACTAGACAAAAATCAGAAAAATCCTAGCTATAGTGGGGTTGTAAAAAGAATATAGTACCTATTATCCTGATTTTACTAAGGAGGTTGTAGACAAGAGAAGAAGCTTTTCCAAAGCATACAATTTTGTTAAAACTGCACAGCTGCAGTTTAGAGGTATGTGGTTCCTGCTACATTTTCTGTTAACTATCAGGAAGTAAAAAAGAGTTTCAAAATCAGCTGGGGTTTTTAAAAAATGGGACTTAAAGCTGATACTTCTGTTCTTTTAGACTTTTATCTATTAACAAATAATAAAGTGTCATCGCTCAATCTTAACCAGCAAAAACCTTAATATAAAAAAAGAAACCTTTTTTTGATATTAAGAACCTACAAAAGGGCAAGTTTTATTACTGGGTGATTTTTCTTCAATCCTCAGGAAAAGCAGTTTCATGTAAGTTTAAGAACTTAAAGAAATTGGATGAGATTTCTTTAAGAGATTGGAAAACCACCTTTCTGAAATGGTATAGGATTTCCTGCCTGAGCAGGGGGTTGGACTAAAAGACCTTTAAGGTCCCTTCCAACTCTGTTATTCTATTCTATTCTAAATTTGGAAATAAACTGCAAAAGAGTTGAGTGGAACATTAGTTTTGGAGAGTTCTTAAATGGACTAAGGGGCCAGACTGGCTGGAAATAAGGTTATGAAATAATACGTGGTTCGTTTAAAATCCCCATAAAATAAATGAATATTCTGAATTTAGGAGTAAAACATTCTTTCCCTGGCAAAATATTATGGATTAGAGAAAAACATGGTAAGAGGAACCTTGATGGCTGACTACTAGAAGCAACTGGAAAGAACTAAAGATTATAATTAAAGGAGAAGACACAATATTATAGAATGGAGTCAGTGTATTTTTAAGCACAATACAGAAATCTTGTTTAACCAATAATGGGTACAAACAAATATTAGTGATTAGTAATAAAATTAATAACCTACCGTGGGAGGAACTGGATCTTGAAAAGCAAGGCTCATTTCATGGCAGTAAAGGTACAGAAGTAACCTTTCACATTTCTATATATTGGGACAGAAATAACTAAAATTATTTGGGACATCAGCTTGAAAGTTTACAACAGCATTGTAAACTATATAAACATGCAATCTTTAACATAATAATGAATTTGCTCAAAACATTGACTTTTTTCTCATCCCTCAATGGATTTTTTCCTACCAATATTTTTAGTTTAATATTAACAAATGTGAAATATCTCATTTGAACTTCTGAGACAACAGATATTTCACTGATAAAGGCATATTTCATAAAACTATGAAGGATTAGATATAGCAAGTTGAATATTTCATATCTTGTACCCATTTGTTATTTGTATATTTTATGGTATTTATGTAAATATGGTATATTTATTGATGGTATATTTCTGAAGCAAAAGAAACTCAAGTTTACATTAACATAATATTCCAGAGGCACATACTGCTCTGATTCTAAATGTTGAGTAGTCTAAATTGGTACATATGCAATTTATCCAGATATCACTGTTAAAAAAGTGCTGAAATAGATAACATTAAAATCATCACAACAGCACTTTATAATAGTTAATAAAGAAAAGTTCGAATGCTTGAAATGTACATGTGCATGGTTAATAGAAAATCAGAAGAGTTGAACCTGTGGCGCAGTATTGCAGGCTAGAATGCATATTGCAGGCTAACTCTATCTATAGTCTGGAGTTTGATCTTGACCATCTCAAGGTTGACTCAGCCCTCCCAAGGTTGGTAAAATGAGAACCCAGATTGTTGGGGGCAATATACTGACTGTAAATCGCTTAGAAAGTTGTAAAACATTGTGAAGTGGTATAAAAGTCTAATTGCTATTGTTATTATGCTATTACTATCTATATTCTTGTTTCAGATTCTCAATACTAATTAATTCATTATTTTTATTATCTTGCACTTTTTTTCAAAACTAGTTTGTAGAATTAACATAATGAAATTACCCTCTGATCTATTGGTGCCAAGCCCGGACCGCCTTCCAGTTTTCTTTTTTCTTCAGAAACATGGCTTGAGACACCACAATCATATTCTACTTCGGGTTTAGACAAATCACGGCAGAATGTACAAATCCATTCACCACTGGGGGAAAAAAATGAAAAAAGAAGATTGACATAAGCCTCCCATTTTTGCATTCTGAATGCTTGTAAGCTAATTCTTTCACCTATCTTTTACAATGAATGTTAAAAGTTAATACAGTGGTTATAGTGAGGCCAATGATGGCAAAATTACGTTGTTCAATTTTGAGTTTTTCTGTCAATCAGATAGAGAATCCCCAACCACTGAGATGGTAGCTATTAAAATAGTTATCCTTAAAATAGATACAATTACTTTTGAGTGGAATCAAATTGTTCAAACATTAAAATTCTTCTCAAATGAAACTGAAAGACACAACAGGTCAGATCGACTTGTTTCCTAAATGATTACTTCATGGTTTTATGGGAAAGAATAAGACAGAAGACTAGAATGTTCTTAATATGCCACTCTCCACTTGCCACCTCTTCCTCCTTCTCCTAAGACCACAATAATCCATATCTTTGCTGCCATAGGCCTGTGTGAATAGTTTTCTCTTCTCAAAACAGGAGAAAGAGAGCTATCTAGATGGTAGAAAAAGCTGGTAAGGGCCATTCCCAACTAGCTTTGACAAAACTATTTTCTTAGTAATCCTTAGACAAGAAAACAAAGTATTGGTTATGAGTGAGTATTACAATTGCTGCCCTTATTTAATTTATTTATCACATTTCTATACCATCCAACATACTTGCTTGCCCACACCTATTGAAAGAAAGCACCAGAAACAATACCATGGATACCTTTGGGATTTAATAGGGAGACTGACTTACAGCTCTTAATGATTAACAGCATTAAATGGAAAGCACAGTTCCCACAGAAATACAACCAACTCAAAAGTATATATATATATATAATATATATATATCCTTATATAATATACATACTTAAAGTCTATTATTTAGTTGTATAACTGAAGTTGGAAAAATATTGAGACAGTTGATTTTTAAGCAGCATTCTGTAACAAAAAACAAACAAACAAAGCCACTATTCTAGATTTATTTGTTATACTTTAAAATTGGAACAAATACAACTGTTGCATCCAGGTGCATTTATCAGCCTACCATAAATATGGACAGGAGCTAGATTGGAAAACCTTCTGCAATTACACATTCCACAGTGGTATCTTGTTTTATACATCCACAGACTAAACCTCATAATGCAGATTCCAGTTTAGCTTTAAAACCAGATGCAATCATTTAAATAATGTTTGAGTCCATGCCATAGATGAGCATGGCTTTAAACTTTACCTTGGAAAATTCCTGAGTGTAGGAACATGACATGAAAGGTGGAACACTTTGGGACATTTATCACAACACAAAAGTTCTCCTCCATTCTGACATACTGCACACCAATCCTCGTTAGGATCATCATCTTTTCTGCCATCTTCACCATGTGGAGAGCCTATCCATGTTGCCTTGCCATTGGATGGCTGGTCACCTGTACTGTCTGGTGCTTCTGTTCTCAACACTGATGCTTCAGAATGGCTATTCAGTAACACTGAGGGAAGAATGGCTCTTGGGAACCTGGACTGTAGACAAAAAATGTCTAATTTCATCAGAATGAAGTATCTTTTTTGCACACATTAATATATACACAGAGAATCATGCCTCTTTGACAAATTATACATATTATCTAGCCAGTTGATTCAGCTAGATATGCCCTTATCAAGAGTATATTATATCAAAGATTTGAACATATACACCTTAGATTTTTAAAAAAGCCACCAAGACTTCATTAAATGTTTTTCATCATAGCCTTATATAAAATGCTTCTGTGGAAAGAAAATCGACTCCTCCTACCACATAGTCTTCCTGTCTCAATCAGGACAAAAGTTTTAAAATCACAAACTAGAGTAGATTCTAAACAAACTGAAAATGCAATGGGAAACACAAATGTAATTGGATGAATATTCTGTCCCGTCTGATCTAAACCTGAAAACTTTTTGCTAAAGTAAGGAAAAAGCTGCTTTCCATAAAGAGATTTTGATGAACAAATGGTAAAATCCCAACTGAACAGAGTGCTTGTCTACAAAGCACTATTTCTCAGACACTGGCTAAATGCACTTTCTTGGAATTTCTAGAGGGCATGCTTTTATGTATTTTTGAGGAACAAAGGCAAGGTTTTCCTATATAAAAGCCTTGCAGGAAAAGGGTTACCATATCTGCCTCTGGTGGCTTTAGGGCCTTTTGGCCATAAATAAAATTAACACTGATTGATATTGCACTCTCCAAATAAACATCATTTGTTTCTAAGATTTCTTTAGCAAAAATATTGTAATTCAACTAATTTATAAAACAAGTTAGTGCCCTTTTGTATTTAAGATTATTTTTCATAATTGTGATTACATTTTGATTACGGGATTCTTCATCTGTTTCCTGCTTCACTATGACAACTGGGAAATCATAGTTCTCACTTGGTACACCAGACTCTTGTTTTATTCTGATAGGCTCTAACATGACCACAGGGACTCTCTGGGTTGAATCTGCACCTGATGGTTTGCCAGAAGAAGTAGAGCTATAAATGAAGTAAGAAAAAAAGAAGAAAAGATCAAATAGATTATTAAAACAGGTTTTGCACTATTTGAATCAGAGCACAACAACACTGCTTTCAGAAATGATTGCTTGTATAAGATGGGAAAAATCAATCTGTGCCATAATTTTTCTATAAAGTTCATAGTTCAATCTTGATAACACAAAGCCTGATTAATGTGTGACTGAAATTATGTTTTAAACGTTTTGCATACATTTGCATACATTTCAACTACACTGAATACATTTCAACTACAAAATTAAAATGGGTGTATTATCATACAAAATGATAAAAAGGATAATAATTTCCTTAATTGTCTATATGTATTTTTGCTTCATCTAGGTAAAATATTTTCTGCTTTTTTTAAACCCTAATTTTTAAATATTTAAAATCTAACCTTTCCAAAGAATATCATCTAAGCTCTTTTTAATTAACAATACTTACATTTCTCTTGGTTTTTTTGTAGAATCAATATAAAATTTATCTTCATATTATATATCTTCTTTGCATAAATTATGGTTTGTGTATTTTACCTTGTATACTTATCCCTACCAGATTAATATACATTGCTGGCTATTGATGGGTGTTCCTGTTTCATGGCCATATTGGTTCGGAAATTCTTGAAAATATAGCCCCACATCCCAAAAGTGTAAAACTTAAGGAAGATTGTGCTAATCTATGTAACTTTTTTACCAGAACCCATATTTACTAACATGGTCTGCTTACCTGCCTCGACTTCCTACGCTAGAGGCACTGGATGAACGCATTGGAGGATGGACACCAGAGACAGTAACCAACCCTAAATCATCAGGTTAGAAAAATCATCAGGTTAGAAAGAAATCCTTGCATAATACCTATTAATATTTGAAATACATATTAAACTGCACTTTAAATATTATCAAATCATCCATTCTTCAGTTTCAAAAAACAAAAACTTCCAATGGCCAAGATGAAGGATTGTTTTATTTTTTTCAAAGAGTTTCATTTTTTTGTTGTGCTCTAGTTGCTGCTATCTTTTTTTTAAAAAAAAATTATAATCAGCATTGCCTTTATGATTGCCATAATCCTCCCCATTTACTATTTAAGCTACGAATCTCTACTTTTTATATTCATTTAATGCTATATGCGGTTAAAATTCTTTATCTTTTCTTCTATTATTACTATATTGTCTTTTTGTAAAAGCTCTACAAATCTTTCTATAACTTCCTTTTCACTATAGTTATTTGGCAACCAGCAAAAGCGTTATTTCTGCACTAGATATATTATTTCCATGTGATTATGTATTTTCACTAATGTTCTCCTTCCCAATGCTTTAGATCTTGTTTGTGCCTAACAGTGTAATAATAAGAGTTTTAAAAATGATAATGGCTGTCATACCAGAAAGTCCTGGAGATGGAACTGAAGAGTTAGGAGACTGCACAGTTTTGCGTGAAGATTGTTTGGTTTGGGTGTGCTCTGCAAATGCCTCTCTCTTCCCAATACTTTCCAATGGAACACTTCCTGAACAGTCAATCTTAATATAATGAGAGACAGTAAGGATTCTAGATAGGAAAACATTATCTCACTACTTTTCAACAAAAAGCAATGACAGTTTCCTTTAATAACAAAGTGGACAGTCTTGTGTTGAAAGTTATAGGTGTTTGGGACAGAAGACTTACAGGAAATTTAAAGGCTATACAGATGCAAGCTCTTAATTGTCTGGAAAAGTCATTAAGAACATAAACACATTGGAACTTGACTGAAAAGTATTAGAATATTAAAAAGACACTTCTAGAATGTGTTCTAAAAAGAAGTCACTACTTTATGCACCAGCTATACTGTAATCCCAAACTGTATGGCATAACTCCACCAAGTTTTTTATTAGAATAAAGCAGCATGCTGGAATAATAAACCTTTTTAAAAAAGACAAAAAAATATAGCATTATCTCACATCTGGTAAAGAAGGCAAGATACAGGAACCACCCATTGTTGAATTAAGATCAATCATAGATGGAGCAAAAGTCTTCCCATCATTTCCAGCAGCACTGTTAATAGTGGGACTGGAGGGAGTTGAAGTTGTACTGCTAGCACTCGATGAAGTAGCCAAAACTTGACCACTGTGGATCTGCCACTAGAAAAAGCGAGAGGAGGAAAATAATTTATTTCCTAATCCATGTACAGGAGATATTAAAGCTGCATGGAATGTTGTGGATAAGGATTAATAGCACTCTGCTTAATTATTAATATTAAAGTTGATAAAAGTAGCTCTGAAATGAAAGCGTAAAAATTATTCCAAATAAGAAATACATAAGCAAACCAACTAACAAAAATGTCCCTCTTTTCCAATAATATAACTTTTGAACTGACTAATTTATCTTTCTTCTAGATAGCAAAATAGGTTGGATAACATATTTTAAGTTCTTTTTTGGATAGTATGATATAATATTATACATCACATGGAGAATGTACCTGTTTAATGGCTTGCTGTGCCAAAATTGCCATTTGCAGTGGAGATGGCTTTACAGATGCATGTGGTATGCTTTGATTTTGAGGAAACCTCACTGGCTGAGCCAGAGGAACTGGTCCTATAGATTTGAAATTGTGATTCTGAAAGTTTACCAAACGTGGAGGTGGCTGCTGGAAAGACAAAAGCAACATTCTTAGCTAACAGGTCATTAGTTATAACAAATATTTTCCTAAAAGTTGGGGAAAGAAATTATGAAAGATAAATCATTTTGGGGGTGGTATTCATTTCCAACATAAAGCAGTGCAGCCTGAAAAAATAAAGAGTTTCACAATCTGTTTAAAAGGGAAAAGTTACATAGGAGCCTGAAAAGGGAGTGACTTAAATCTGTTAATATTTTAGGAACTCTCGAGGGGCCCCTGAGCTCCTAGGCTGAGAAAAATTATACAGTTATATAGTGTAGTCAAATGCACAAAATGTTAATCTGTGTAATAATGTTTTTGATGCCTCCTTGCTAACTTTACCTTTTCCTCTGAATAAAGACAAAATAGCTAAATGTTTTCTACTCTGGACTTGCCCTAACTTACCTGAGGAGGCGGAGGAGGTGGTAGTGGTGGTGGAGGAGGAGTCTGGTGCATGGGCCCTGCAATTCTAGGTTCTGGGAGACCCGCGGGACCTGCCCTCCGCTGTGCCTGCTGCCTCTGAGCAAGCACTTGCTGCTGCATGTGCTGAAGTCGAAGTTGAGCTAAACTGATCTGTGTTGGGAACTTGGATAGTTGATTTGAAGATAAGCCACTTTGTGGCTGTACGTTGGGTTCCGTCACGGGGCTTTTAGGCATATGAGGTGGGAGTTCACTATCTTCAATTACCAAAGAACCTGAATAAAGATAATTTTATTTATAAGTTACAATTTTACTACAGATAACTCTATCACAATAATAGCTATCCTTTCTGGCATCATTGACAACCCTCTGTGTTAAACATCCATTGTTAATCTAGAACTACTTTGTAAGACATGATTTAATTGCTTGAAACAATATAAATGCATTAAGGTACTGGCCAGGCATTTACAAACTGCCAGGCACAGGTAGTCCTCGACTTACAACAGTTCATTCAGTCACCGTTTGAAGTTACAACAGCACTGAAATAAGTGATTATGTCCACTTTTCACACTTATGACCAGTGCGGCATCCCCATGGTCACTGATCAAAATTCAGATTGGCAATGACTCATATTTATGATGGTTGCAATGTCCCGGGGCCATGTGATCACCTTTTGCAACTTTCTGAGAAGTAAAGGTCGATGGGGAAGCCAGATCACTTAACGACCGGGTTACAGTTAACTGCAATATTTCACTTAACCACCGTGGTAAGAAAGTTGTAAAATGTCGGCAAAATTCATTTAACAACTGTCCCACTTAGCAACAGAAATTTTGAGCTCCATTGTAGTCATAAGTTGAAGACTACCTGTATATATTTGGCAAACGTCCAATTAATATGGCACTCTATTAAATTATCAATTTTCCTATATAACATCACTTCAATTGACAAATGTACTCTTTGGGATACATAGTTGTAAGTTGGGGTCCCCAACCCCCAGACTGCGGCCCACTACCGGGCCTTGAGCCTTTTGAAACCAGGCCACAGAAGTGGCGGTCGAACATGTGCATCTCCATTTGCGCGAGTGGTGGTGTATATGCATGTGTGATTGCCCACTGCACACAGGGAATCATCCCCTCCCCCCGCCAGTCTGCAAAGTCAAAAAGATTGGGCAACTCTGTTGTGACTGATGCACTAAACCAGGGATGTCAAACTCACGGGGTCACAATGGCATCATGTGATGTATCGGGACTTTTCCCCTTTCGCTAAACCAGGTGTGGGCGTGGCCAATGAGTGATGCATCCGGCCCGCGGGGCGGGAGTTTGACAGCCCTGCACTAAATTATAATGATGCATAGGTGGAAAACCTATAGCCAACTGAGACATTGTATCATCTACAAATGGAGCAAAACAAGATGAGTGTACCAGAACAGACACAAAGAATGCACACTGCCACATACAATTTTATCTTCATATAGGATTTCCCATGATAAGAGGTAGAATGGAGGGCAAACCAAAATGAAAAATGTGTATCGTTACTCAAGAGATGGTATCTTGATTTCAATAAAATGTGTATTCTACTTATTTCAAAGTAGAAACTTATTCAAACTTATTTCAAAAAGTACTTAAAATAAATCAAATACAATTATTTAATGTGATAATATATTAAATAATATAAAGTATTAAATAATATAAAGTTTCTATTAACAAAACCAAATGGAGTTCATCATACCTAAGTTGAAAATATTTTGGGCCCAGAAACTAGGATCACAGTGAAATTGAATGGTAGTATTAGATACTGGTAAGGCATCACACCTTGCCCTAAGGAGGTATCGTAATCGGTATGTAATCTAGAAAAAGAATAAGATTATATTAATATTAAACTATCTCAGTGTGACAGAACATTACACATGACTCATAACTGGTGACATATGGGCAATAGCCCATTGGTCACTTTACATTAAATGTCCTAGTAATTTTCATGGGACCATCTTTGGACAGTCAAGGAATATGGAAAACTACAATTTGGAATGTTAACAGGAATGTAAGGTAAAGAGCCTGAATTAATGAATGAAAAAAAAAAGATATTTTATTTATTTGTTAAATTTGTAGACACTCTGATTTCCAACAATTCTACTGGGCATTTTTGAAACTAAGAGAAAGATGTAACAAATCAGAATAAATGATCTACTTTTATGCAGTGCAGCTGAAGAATACAGAGAGGGAAATGAAAGTTTAGGTTTAAAATTATGAATGATTAATATAGAGAAAAGCTGTGTCACCTGGATTATTCTGAAATCCATTGGTTCCTATTTTCATGTGCACCAAAATAATCAGATTACATATTTGGACTGTTGCATGATAGTTATAGTGAATATTATATTCCAATGATCATGAAAATATCAGGAATGTGTTTTGGGGAAAAAAAGTATACCACATTCTGAACGAATGTGATGCAGGAAAAATCATTCTGTTAAAAGACACAAATGGATGAGTGAGAAGGCAAGTATAGAAGTCTAATTTGGAGAATCAATAATTAATGACAATGGTGGTTGTTTGGGTGAATAATTGCTCTGAAACAGACCTGTTTGCTTTAAAAATGTCATTTAAGCATAGGTCATGGTGCTCAAAGCTCTATTGGATTGGAGCAGCGTATAAACCCAAATAAATAAATTAAAACAAGTGCACACATGACAACACTAAATGGATTTAAAAGTGCCCCTAAATTGATTATTTATGATCATATAGTGAACTAAAAGCTCTGAGTGTGGGATAGGCCCATATGCTAGTGTCAAGAGAGGATGTTGAGGAACAATGGAAGAAAGGAGTGAAACAAAAGTGGTGAGGAAACTGGAGTGAAAGCAGAACAACTGTAGGAAGACGAAGTAGGAATCATGTAAGAAAATAATTAGAAGACAGTATATTCTCCTAGCAGAATGAAAGAAAGAGGACTTAGGGAGAGATAATATAGAACAGTTTGTTCAAACTTGGTAACTCTAAGATGCATGGACCTCAGCACCCAGAATTCTCAAGTCAGCACAAAGAAAAAATGAAACGGACATTATTTGAAGGGATTAAAAATCGAGATTCTTAAAAGTTAAAAAAAGGAAGATAAAATTGGATTATTTCATCAAGGTTAAAGTAGATATGTTGTTATCTCTGGTAAGCCTTAATAGATTTTTGCTGACTAGGGCTTTAAGGATTGGCTTATAGGTAAGAGATGAGATACAGATTGAAGAGATCATCTATTGTATTTTAAGATAGCAATAAGTTACTAATACATTTATACTTGTGATGAAGGGGAAAGTTGTTTCTTTCAAGTAAAACTGCGATCAATATCTCCCCTGAGTGTTTTCTTCATTATACTAAACATGCCTAATTTCCTTAGCCGATCATTGTATGATTTAGTCTCGAGACCCCTTATCATCTTTGTTGCTTTTCTCTGTACTCTCTCTAGGGCCTCAGCATCTTTTTTGAATCATGGTGATCAGAACTGGACACAGTATTCCAAGTAAGTCTCACCAGTGCAGTATAAAGTGGCACTTCCCATGATATTGATGCTATCCCTCTGTTGATGCAGCCTAGAATTGCATTGAGTTTTTTGGCAGCCACAACATATTGGTGACCATATTCAAGCAGTCATCCACCAGTACACCTAGATCCCTCTCACAGTTACTAAGATTGAGCCAGGTACCCCCTATTTTATACCTATGCATTTCGTTTTTCTTTCCTAAGTGCAGGACCTTACTTTTCTCACCACTGAACTTCATCTTATTGGATAGGGTTCAATGCTCAAGTCTGTCAAGATCAGAGGTGGACAGTTAATTCTCTCAAGGGGCCACATGAGAAACTGGGACTGTGTTAGAAGGCTGCCGCTGCTGATGCCCTGCCCCCTGCCTCACTCCTTACTGACACCTGCTGCTCCACCCTCCGGCAGAGTGTTGCTAAATTTGGGAGCGACTTGTAACCTTTCCTGTTGGCTTTCCTATTGACATTATTTGTGAGAAGCCAGCAAGGAAGGTAGTGACTATGTCCAGATAATTACGTGATTACAGGTTTCTGTGATGGCTGAAACTTCAGGGATCAGTTGTACATCCATTTTTTCAGCACTGCCACAATTTTGAATGATTATTGAACAAATAGATGTAAGCTGAGGACTATCTGTATATCAGTTATATAAACATTTGAAAGGAGAGATTGGCACAATAGGAATATCTCTCAGCTTTCCCCAGCTGTCTTCCTCTGTGTATGCATATACAGTTTCTATACTGGCATTTTGCTACACAGAAAACTGCAGAAAACCAAAGCTGCAAGTTTTCTAATGAACATAATTGTGATGTTACATAAACAGCTAATAGCAAAATTTTTAGAAAGGTTCCATTTTTTTAATGGACCAGAAATTATGACTGAAAATGAGTAGAAAATCTAACTTTGCTTCACATGAGCAAAGGGAGCATTTGTGCAAAGAACATCAGTATACCTCTCAGAAACAGAAACATACAGAATTGTGCATACTTTGTCTTAAAAAGTAGTAATGGTATTTGTTATACACATACATAAGCAGAAAATAAAATTACAATACAATTTATGAGGGCAGTAAATAAAAGAGTAAAATGATGGGTTCTAACTTTTATAAAATTGTTCAAAAACTATTTTTAATTATATTGTGTAGCTTATTCTCTGCTAATCCTGGTGTAAACTGAAACCATCCTGTTGATCAGGATTCTGATAACTCTGATGATTGGTCTAAAAAGATTCTAATGTTGAAATGAAAGAAATAAAATTCAGGTCTTAGCAAGGCCTTCCGAGTTGTGGAGACCTCAATAGTCACAAGCTTACAGCTGAACATATGATCATAACCACAAGATGTGTACACAAGTACTTTTGTAATTTCTGTACGTTATTTCTTGTAAGCAGGGTTCTAGTTATGTAACTAAGAGACCTATCTATGCTTGCTTGAAATTGCATTCAGAATTCTTCCAGCCTTATGGGAGAACCCATCTTCATACAGCACTGTATAAATGTGACTTAGAGAGCACTTGGTCTCTGCCTCTTTGTTCGCACCAAGCCACACTTTCTCCCTGCTTGACACATCACAACTACTGTAATAATCTTGTCCTCTTCAGATTTTTACATTTTCATTATTCTTTTCCACTGCCTCAAAAGATAGCTAAGTTATTAAAAAACAGGAAAAACGAAGCCGATTTCATCTGAGGATATCAAGAATAGAAGAAAATGATTCTCCTCAACACAATGATAGTAATATGAACACCTTTTGTGATGAGAACAATTTCACAAAGTCGACAAAGTCGAGATTTCAAATAATTTTTTACTATACATTTCTCCAGAACAGCATTTTCTTCAAACTTCAATGCTTCTAATGTAAGTTATACTTAAAGCAGAATTTAGAATCTTAAAAATATGAGCTTCCATTATAAATTATCTTGTCCATACTGCTGCAAATGTATCTCTGAAAAAGAAGAGCTGGAAAAAGCTGAAAAACGATCTAACGATTTATCCATACCAAGCGTTTGCTGTACAATAAGGCTGTGCTGCTCCCACTGGAGACAGCCCATTTAGAAAAGTTCATAACGTGTTCCAGTTGTTTAGAAAGTCCTGACACTTCTTGCTGCTGTTGTAAAAGCTTTGCCCGGTGTTCCTTAGCTAGACACTGCAATTAAGAAAGACAGGATCATGATCATTTCTGCAGATCAAACCACTAAGGCATTACTCTACTTTTGTGTGTAATCACATTCCATCTCTTCAAGAGAATAGACCAGAGTCAGCCTTGAACATTTTATCATTAATAATGAAATCCTTTACTATATTAATACTTAGGCAATCTTTGATTCAAAGGCTATTTCCATTTTGCTTTGTATTAAAACAAATAAAAACTTATTTGAACAAAAAATACTGGGATAACATAAAGACTATCCAATTTTATTTTAAGTTTTTATAGATAACATTCCATTTATCAGAGGAAAAATGATATTACATGTAGTCCTCGATTTATGACCATTTATTCAGACACTATTTAAAATTACAATGGCATGGAACAAATGATGGGTCATGACCACACTCAAAATTCCAGCTGTCTTAGCACTTCTGTGATCTCATGACCATGATCTGGATTCTTGGCAACTGGCTCACATTTATCACTGACTACAACACCACATGATCAAAGGATCAATGCTTGGGACCTTCCCTACTGGCTTCTCAGAAAGTCAATGGGGAAGAGACTAGCAGGAAAGATTGCAATCTCATCTACCAATTCTGCAATCTTCCAAAATGCATTGTTACTGTTTATTCTTTAAATATTTTAATAAAATATGATATACCCAGATTTTTTTAGCCATACATAATATAAACATCATGTACTTTGCACTAAAGACCACTTTAATAGTGTCCCTTGGGAAAATAAAATCTACCTCAAGCTGATGCAGCAGAGCTTTTCCCTTTTTGTTTATTTCTACCATCAATGTGAAAATAGCAACTTTAACATCTTGTTCCACCAGTTTTTGATTCCGATTCACTTCATGGATTCTATAAAATGTAGAAAGACTATTTAGTATATTTATAACAGTACAGTGATCACAATTTGTGATGTTGCTGATGTTCAGATCTTGATACTGTGCAAAATATCACAGCAGCATATAATTAAGAATAAATTTTCAAGCTTAACTCCTGATGACTTTTGCATATATTTAATTTTCTTGACAATATGGAAGTACTTTGCCTCCTTTAGAATATCTCTTTCAAATTTCCAATGTAGTCTATCTTTTTAGTTTCCCATCTAATTATTAACGTTTGAATACTGCTTACCTTTCAAAATCAACCAAGGTTGCTCAAATGCTACCTTCCTAAACACAATTTGCACATTTCAAAACAACTCAAAACACAAAAAAGTTATGCAGCACAATGTTATGGGTTTTGTCATTTTTCTTGGTGTCAAGAATATGATTAACAAAGTGCAATATGTACGTACTGTACGTATCTGGGATGTCATGGCAGTGTGCTTTGTTCAACATAGGTATTTAAATAGTAATATCTCTCTATTTATAGGATGTGTGTGCATGTATGTATATATATATATATATATATATATATATATATATATATATATATATACACACATACAGGTGAAACTCGAAAAATTAGAATATCGTGCAAAAGTTCATTTATTTCAGTAATGCAACTTAAAAGGTGAAACTAATATATGAGATAGACTCATTACACGCAAAGCGAGATAGTTCAAGCCTTGATTTGTCATAATTTTGATGATTATGGTTTACAGCTCATGAAAACCCCAAATTCACAATCTCAGAAAATTAGAATATTATGAAAAGGTTCAATATTCTAGGCTCAAAGTGTCCCACTCTAATCAGCTAATTAAGCCATAACACCTGCAAAGGGTTCCTGAGCCTTTAAATGGTCTCTCCGTCTGGTTCAGTAGGAATCACAATCATGGGAAAGACTGCTGACCTGACAGTTGTGCAGAAAACCATCATTGACACCCTCCATAAGGAGGGAAAGCCTCAAAAGGTAATTGCAAAAGAAGTTGGATGTTCCCAAAGTGCTGTATCAAAGCACATTAATAGAAAGTTATGTGGAAGGGAAAAGTGTGGAAGAAAAAGGTGCACAAGCAGCAGGGATGACCGCAGCCTGGAGAAGATTGTCAGGAAAAGGTCATTCAAAAGTGTTGGGGACTTTCACAAGGAGTGGACTGAGGCTGGAGTCAGTACATCAAGAGCCACCACACACAGACGGATCCTGGACATGGCCTTCAAATGTCGTATTCCTCTTGTCAAGCCGCTCCTGAACCACAAACAACGTCAGAAGCGTCTTACCTGGGCTAAAGACAAAAAGAACTGGTCTTGCTCAGTGGTCCAAAGTCCTCTTTTCTGATGAGAGCAACTTTTGCATCTCATTTGGAAACCAAGGTCCCAGAGTCTGGAGGAAGAATGGAGAGGCACACACTGCAAGATGCTTGAAGTCCAGTGTGAAGTTTCCACAGTCTGTGTTGATTTGTGGAGCCATGTCATCTGCTGGTGTTGGTCCACTGTGCTTCATTAAGTCCAGGGTCAACACAGCCATCTACCAGGAGATTTTGGAGCACTTCATGCTGGAGCTTTATGGGAGTGCCGACTTCATTTTCCAGCAGGACTTGGCACCTGCCCACATTGCCAAAAGTACCAAAACCTGGTTCAATGACCATGGGATTACTGTGCTTGATTGGCCAGCAAACTCGCCTGACCTGAACCCCATAGAGAATCTATGGGGCATTGCCAAGAGAAAGATGAGAGACATGAGACCGAACAATGCAGAAGAGCTGAAGGCCACTATTGAAGCATCCTGGTCTTCCATAACACCTCAGCAGTGCCACAGGCTGATAGCATTCATGCCACGCCACATTGAGGCAATAATTGATGCAAAAGGGGCCCAAACCAAGTACTGAGTATATATGTATGCTTATACTTTTCAGAGGTCCGATATTGTTCTATGTACAATCCTTGTTTTATTGATTTCATGTAATATTCTAATTTTCTGAGATTGTGAATTTGGGGTTTTCATGAGCTTTAAGCCATAATCATCAAAATTATGACAAATCAAGGCTTGAACTATCTCGCTTTGCATGTAATGAGTCTATCTCATATATTAGTTTCACCTTTTAAGTTGCATTACTGAAATAAATGAACTTTTGCACGATATTCTAATTTTTCGAGTTTCACCTGTATACACACCAAAATATACAAGCAATGTGTGTGTGCCTATATAAAAATACAAACCAAACAGATTTAATAATTGCTAAAAGTCATTCTAATAAATCAGTCAATTTCTTTAAGCTTCAAGAAAACATTGAAAGACTCTGGAGAATATTCTATATTAAAGCAACTAATAACTGTCAAAACCTATTGTACACAGCCCCTGCATCTTAGCTCTTTCATTATTCTCAGATTCTTTTTTAAATACTAGCTAGGTGCTGCAACAGGGTCACAGAGAATATGGACTCATACAATTATTCTTGTTTTGCTTAGGAGAATGTGTGTACTATATTAAATTATTATGTGCAAAAGTTACTGCACCCATTTACTGTGACATAATAGGCCCCCATCTCCATCATGCATGATTCAAATAATTTTATCTAAAAGTGCTGCATGGTTAGGTGACTATTATAACTAGAAGGGAAAATGAAAGGTATCTCTAATAGATATTCAGGGAAATGTTTCAAAATAAACCAAAGGGGAATAGGAGAGTAAATTTTACCACTGATGGGTTTACAAGCGTAGAATGAAAAGCAATGCCTCCAGTGGTATAAGTCACCAACAGTACTGACGTGCTAGAAGCTCTGATGCATTATTTAGCATTATTCACTTTAACTGGCATGAAGTTGCTACTAGAAAAGGTGATGTTATTATGTTTATGAAATGGAAGTCTGCAGTGAGTATTCATCAGGGTACTTTAAACAACACATCATAACTGAATTTTTGACTGTCGAAGGAGTTTTTCCATTTGAAATTCACCACCAAACCTAGGTTGTTTATGGTGATGACTGTTGATGGGAGCACTGGCCAAAAAATGTAAAGATGATAAATCAGGAAGAGATGATTTGTGCCATGAACAATAAAGTAGACAACTTGTGACAGCAACAGCTGAGCTTCACACAAGAAATGTTGATGAACTGATTAAGGACAATTGGTAGATCACTTGAAAAAAACTTGCTGCCAAGCTTGGCGTTTCATAGGAACATTATGTTCTTCTCTTCAGTATCAGAAAGATTGTGCAAGATGCTCCTCACATATTTATAGCAGAAATGAAACCTTCAAGAATTGAAATTTGTTGGCAATTGTTGCCATACTATAAGAATGAAACTGATGAATTTCTTCATAGAATAGGCTGAACATTATGACCCAGTAATGAAGCATCAGTCCACCAACATCATCACTAAGTTTCACCTGTGGAAGAAAAATTCAAAAACTAGGCTTTGACAGGAAAACTCATGATTACAGTTTTTTGGGATGCAGATGGTGTTATCCACACTGACTATCTGGAACCAGACATCACTATGAACTCAGAGCACTATAATTGATACTCAAAACTTTGAAACAATGATTAAGCAGAGTTCAGAAGCACAAGAATGAAATGTTTCTGTAACATGACCACAGTAGTCTTCACACATCACAAGTCACCCAAGAGGCAATTGCGAACTTGGATCAGATTGTCTTACCCCATCTGCCATACACTCCAGACTTGGTGCCATCTGACTTCTACCTTTTCCCAAAAATAATTTGTGGGCATCTATTTGACTCAAATGAAGATTTGGAAAGGACTGTCAGGGCCTGGTTGAAGAGACAAAGCGTGGAATTCTTTCATGATGGCTTTAAGAAGTTTGTCCATTGTTGGGAGAAGTGTGTAGTGAATGGTGGAGGTTGTGTGAAGAAGTAAATATAGGCAAAGAGCCCATTTCCTGGAATATTTTCCTGTTTAATTTATTAGAATACCACTATTAAACTAAAATTATGAAGACAAAGGCATTACTTTTCATTCAACCCTCAGTTTTCTTTTTTCCTTTAAAAATATCTGGGCAGGTTTATAGTCACATAACAGCTGCTCTCCTCCATACTCTCTTCCTGATTATGATATTTATCAGACCATGCAAGCTCCAAGCTGCAAAAATTATTACATTTTAGGTAGCATGATTTAGGGTAGGAATTCTGTTTTTCTTTTGCTGTGTCCATTGCATTCATCTTGCTTATAAATAATCTGCAGATATTTACTTGGCCACTGTAGGAAAAGATTTGTTTTGTTCTGATTAACTGCCATTTTTATATTATTAAAACATACTTAGGAATAATTACATTCAAAGTCTTCCAAGTTCAAAATTATCTCACTCTGATTCTCTTTTATGCATTTTCATATGCATATATTAAACTCATTATTCTACATGTCAAATTTAGAGAGGTAAAAACTAAATGAATCCAGTTACTAGGAATAAAACTTCATTTCAAACATGAAAAAGAAGCTAATTGAGATATTAAAATATTTAATACTGCAAAATAAAACTCAATACCTATTTTGAATCTGCTCCCCTGTATATTTTATATACTTGCTTTTTTCCATCAATTTTGTAATAAGAGTGTCAATTATTACTTTTTGATTCTGAAAGGCTTCTTCTATAAACTGGTATCTGCAAAAGAAAGAAAGAATGAAAGAAAAAAGAAATATGCAGCATGTTTACATTAGGTGTGTTTTATATATAGTCTTTTAAAAATATATAGACCAAAACTGAATAGAGGGGAAAAAAGAAAAAAAATCAAAAGATATAAATATAATCACGATAATATCTATAAATCATGTCAAATTATGCATTAACTCCAAAGTAAACCAAATAAAAAAAATCTGGCTAGCCTATATCTTGCAATCCTTACTTCTCTAATAGACTTGTACTAATTCTTTATCCAACTTTGTCTTTTTTTTGTCAAATATATTCATTTTAATACCTGTGTTCTTTGTGCTCCAGCAACTGACAATCTCGACATGTCAATTTGTCACAAGTTTCACAATAGAGTTTCAACTGTTCCTTTTTGTGATAAGGGCAGAACACGGGTCTTTGATTGGTTACACCAACAGCTTCTGTTAAAAAAGGGGAAAATTCTGATGGATAGGAATGAACTGTTATAGACCTAGACTAAAACTGAAACTTAACTCAACTAATACAATTTTGCCCCTTTTAAAGTCTAAAAGCAAGGTAGAATTTCTTTTCTTTTGTTCTCAATATTCTCTCTCATACATATTTTAATCATATTTGCTTTACTGTTTCAAAATATTTGAAAAATTACTTAATGGATTCTCTGAAATGAACTTTAAATATGTTACATTCCTGAAAAGATGCAAAAGTTTATCGCCACAGAGACAAGGCCTACAAAATATTTCTATCTTCTGAATTTATAAATATTTAATATTGCATAAATATATATTCTCTTTTAAAATGTTATGGTTTTTTCATTGTTTAGTTTCTTTGTGGACTACCTGGAATCCCATTGAGTTGGGCAATTTTACAAAAGGATAAAAAAATATTTATTTCATACACATTTTTCAGATCATAAAATCTGAAAACACATTACAAATTCTAATTTCTCAAAACAGGAAAAAAGTATATATAAACATTATTTTCTCATTGTCTCTTAACCCATTACATCAACATTGCTATGTAGAAAATTTTTAAACAGGCCGAAAAGAAATACAAAATGATTCCCCCCCCCCCCATCTCTGATTATTGGACTAATCCATTCCCACCATTTAATCCATGCTGACATTGCAAGAGCACTACCACTTAATGCAGTCCTCAATCTGACTATCTCCATTCTGGCCACTTCCAACATTGGTTGTAGCCTCAAGAAGAAATTACCTGAGAGAAGATATTTGTCGAACTCTTGGTATATACTCAGCCTACGGTCTTATTTATTTATTTATTTATTTGTTCAACTTGTATGCTGCCTTTCTCCGAAGACTCAAGGCAGTTCTTCTTGAACAAAATGCACTGAATGAGTTCATAAGGTGGTTACCGTAAGGGGACCACTTTCACTGTAAAGCCCAATTTATCTTATAATTTGTTAGGGTAAATTTTTTATATATCCTATGTGTATGTGACATATAGGAAAAAGAATTATTACTTAACAATCATATGAAAGAGAACAATAAAATTCATATAATTTAATGTTATGGACTAGCATCTAAATTCTGTAACATCTACAACATCTGCAAATTATTAAGAATTGATATTTTATTGTGATATTGTTGATCTAATTATAAAGTTAAGAATTACACAGAGCATGCAAGAATCATTTCCTGATCACTGGAAATCTTATGCAGGAAATTAGGCTTTCAGACTTTTAATAAGAACATGCTCTCTAGCAAGGTTTTTGCTTTAAAAAGATTAAGCTAAGGTTCTTAGGCATGCTGAATTTCATGCTTAGCAACATATTAACTGAATGTCATCGCAGACAGGCCCCATCCATTTAAAGACTGTTAATCACAAAGCAACAATAAGAGGAATTTCCTAACCTTTTCAAGGCATAATTTAATATTTAGTCTTATGGCAGCAATATAACAGACTTACAATAGAGTTTAAAACCAAAGTTCTTGGCAGATCCTCGTCATGAACTGACTGATTTCACAAGATTTCACAATTATTAAGTGGAAATCCACAAAATGTTTGGGGAAAAAATCTAGGAAATAACAGCATTTTCAATTAACCAATCAAACATACAACTGTCTTGTTCTGTTTGATAAAATGAAACTCTGTTAACAAGATAGAAGTATTTCAAAAAATACAACCATACTACTAGATCTAAACATACTCCTTGGTGGTAAAACCTAATCATGGAAAGAGTAGTTATGCTATGCAGTTTTGCAAAAATGTTTCAAAACTGTAAGAAAAGCTTGTTGTATCATGCCTGGCCACCTAACTGAACTTCCTTTTCAAATTGGTTCAGCAGATAGATGTATCTTGGAAAAACAAAAATAAAGTGCAACACTTAACAATGTATCTACATGAAAAGATTACAAGATGGGTTTAAGGTTCTAGAATTTAAGGTTAAGAATCTAAGAACGGTTATTGGAAAGATAAATGTATGGCTCTTTTCACCCAATGGATTGAAGACCTGATTGTACAAGCCGCCTATGAGCTGATTGCCTATAGTCCTAATCTTCTATGGACAAATATCATGGAATATGGAATTCATTTTTACACAATACAAAGTAACTATCATCAAATAGGATAACTATTTAATTGTATCAGAAATATGTGTACATGACTAATAATTGCACTAGATAACTATATATAGAATTGTAACTATTTTCAGATAAAATGATATTTTTTCTTTTTCTTGCAATTTTTTTCCACCTTTTTAAAAAAGTGTTTAATAAAAGAATAAATAATCTAAGAAAAATTGCTAGGAAAAAATAAATAAATAACTTGTATAGTGCCACTTTCCCCACATTATCAAGCAGTTTACCAAGGCCTACTCAAACTAATCCTGGAGTTTTCCTCGTCCCCACTAAATAAATGAAGGTATCAGCTTAGAGAATCAGCACTTAGAGAAATGCCAAAAGCCAATTCCATAAAAGAGTAAGGTCAGGCAAAAACAATACAACTAACTAAAGGTGCATTAATGTGAATTTCAAATATCTCAAATTCTGTGCCTGAAAAAATCATTTTGAATTCAAACTAGTTGTTCCAATCTCATCAGAAGTGTCCAGACACTGATCTATTCTTAACTGAAATGTATCCCTCTCCTTTCTTTGAAAATAAATAAGCTAAAACTAAAATCAGTTTGGCCTAGTGATTAAGGTGCTGTCAGGGTTCCAACCAGTGCCCTAATAAAAGCAGGAGGCTCAAGCCATTTTTCTAGAAAAATCCAGTTGTTTATTAGGAGTGCCATGTCAGCACGAACCAAGTAAAGCCAGCTGACTTCATCCACTTCGTGCCTTGCCTCTGACCCTGTTTCCCCCTCCCCCCAAGATGTGTCATGGGTCACATTCCCCAACGAAGCAATTTTGCGGGTCGTAGAAGTCACTCCCTCCAGCTGTTGCGGGTCTCTGTGGAGATGGGCTTAACTTCGGGCGGCAAGGATGTGTTTTGTTTTGACTGAGGTACAAATTCCTCATTGTAGCTGCGGGGTGCGATTTTCCATCGCCCTGCCTATGGCAACTCAGGAGCGAGTCAGGAAAGCTTCGTAAGTTGACAGGCACCAGGTTAGAAAGCAGAAAATGGTCGAGTTCAAATCTTGCCTTAGCCATGAAAGTCAGCTGAGTGACCTTGAGCCAGTCAATCTCTCTCAGAGCAATCCACCTCACAGGGTTTTTGTTGCAGGGAGAATAGGAAGAAGTTGTGTTGGGTATGTTCACTGCCTTAAGTTATTTATAAAAGTAATAAAGGCAGAATGTAAACAAACAAAACAAAGCAAAACAAAAACTAGTTCTTCCAAGCAAGCTAATCTTCAAACTAATCCTTAGCTGGCACGATAACTTAATAAAATAAAACCAAAGCATACGTACAGGTACAAATATCTGAACAGATAAATGGATCTTTACCTGGAGAAACCTCTTCTTTCTGTCTAACCGTATGGTCTTTTGTGAATTTCACTCTTTGATGAGCCCGTATACACGTCTTGCACAACCACTCTACACACTCCACACAAAAGCCATTGGCTTCTGCATTGTCTTCACAGCTTGTACAAACCTGAAAAATTAGAAACAAAATATATTTTGAAACAAATGGCTTTTAGTGACATTGAGACTATTATGAGAAATCAAAATTTAGGCAGTTTTTGAGCAACCAGGACTGGAATGTATGCTGTTAAGTAATGTACAGTACTGAACAAAAGTGTTAGGCAGTTGTGCAATAATGCTGTAAATTAAGAATGTTTTTAGAAATAGAAGTGTTAATAGTTTATTTTTATCAATTAATAACATGGAAAATAAATGAATGGAAGAGAAATCCAAATAAAATCAATATTTGGTGTATTCACCCTTAGTTAAACAAATGCTGTGGTTAAGTGCAAACCTATTCTTCTGAATGAGCATTTTTTTTGTTGGAAACTGGTAAGAAACATAGAGAATCGCACTTACATGACTGTTGTCAAATGTCCAAAACGATGTCATATGACTCTATGTGTGTCTTTGTGTGTAGGTGGCATATTTTACAACCAGAATTTCTAATAGTAGATATGCATTGTAAGCAGATTTTAAAGTTTAAAATTTAAAATTAAAGTAAAGTTTATTTATTTATTTTTATTTATTTTATTAGGCTTATATGCCGCCCTATCTCCAACGGACTCAGGGCGGCTCACAATAAAACCACAATCCAATGCAAGTTAAAATGCCTAATTAAACAGATGCAGTTCAAACCCGTAAAAAAAAGCCATCACTCCAGGCCGGGGAGCTTGAATAGCCAAGTTTTTAATTCGCGGCGAAAGGTGCGAAGGTCAGGGGCCAGCCGAAGCCCCAAGGGAAGGTGATTCCAGAGGGTGGGCGCACCTACAGAGAAGGCTTTACCCCTGGGGGCCACCAGCCGACATTGTCTCGCCAACGGCACCCTGAGCAGGCCCTCCCTATGGGCGCGAACCGGGTGATGGGATGTTGTTGCTGACTGCAGGTGGTCTGCCAGATATCCTGGGCCTAAGCCATGTAGGGCTTTATAGGCCATCACCAGCATCTTGAATCTCACTCGGAGGGCAACCGGTAACCAATGCAAGTCGCGCAGGAGGGGTGTTACATGGGAGTATCAGGATTCTCCCATCACAACCCGCGCGGTCACATTTTGCACCAGCTGAAGCCTCCAAGTGGTCCTCAAGGGCAGCCCCATGTAGAGACCGTTACAGTAGTCAATACGGGAGGTGACTAAGCGCATGGGTGACTGTGCGTAGGGCATCCCGGTCCAGGTAGGGGCGCAACTGGCGCACCAGATGAATTTGGGCGTATGCCCCCTTGTATATAGAATGTATAATATAGAATGTTCATTCTATATTAACCTCAAGGTATTGCTATTGAGAAATTTACTGCTTTTACCATTTTAAAAAAGTCACTTTTATCAATTTAAGCTTACTCTTTAAGTACTAAAATATATGTAACATTTTAAATATTTTATAGCATATAAATGTTTGGCACAGTGGTCAGAATGTAATATGTTGATCTGACTCTGCCCACAGCCTGGAGTTCAAACCTGATGGGCTCAAGGCTGACTCAGCTTTCCATCTTCCGAGGTTGGTGAAATGAGGATACAGATTGTTGGGGACAATATGCAGACATTGGAAACTGCTCAGAAAATGCCATAAAGCACTATGGAGTGCTATATACCGTGTTTCCCCCCCAAAAAGACCCTGTCTTATATTTTTTTGAACCCTGAAATAAGTGCTTGGCCTTATTGCCATTCGCTCAAAAGCCCGATTGGGCTTATTATCAGGGGATGTCTTATTTTGGGAGAAACAGGGTAAGTCTAAATATTATTGCTATTTAGCTTTATTAAATCGTTACACCAAATATATAAGAATGCCTTATATTTTCTCTTCTCATCTGGTCCTTTTTAAGGTAATTTAAACCTGAAAAAGCTCTTTGATACATTGTTCAAGATACATTGATCATTAACACCAGCCTTTTCATTCAACTAAAAAGGGGCATCCTACTACAAAAGGATACCAATGATCAAATTGTTATCATTCTGTATTATTTCTTAAAAGGCTATTTCCGCAGATAACCTATTAGAAATATCATCTGACGTATTTTCAATTACTTATGGATACAACTAGTTGCTTCTCCTATTTCTTAGATAAATGCTGTGACCTTTGACCTCTGCAACCAAGTTTCATGTTTCTTTATTAGGGCATAAATCACCAATATAAAAAAATCAAAGAAATTGATTTCTTATTAAAACCTGGTCTATTTTTTATCTGGCAACATTTCAGTCAGTAAAACATATACAATGTCAGTATCTCAATTTACATTTTCTGAGGATGAAATGCAGGAGTGCTCTTACCTGTCTAGTTTTGCTTTTTCTGTCCTGTCTTTACACAAAACATGCATCTGAAGTGGTTTATCAAACTGAAAAATACTTAATCATTTTTATACTTCAACTTAGTCGAGTCAGCAGATATTTACAAATTGTAATATTTCTTTCCTTCTGTTTTATTTTTGTTTCTTGTAAAGTGCAAATTGTATACCAGAGTAACTTCTAAGTTTCAAAACAGTCTTAGCAACCCGTTCTCACTTTCTACACAACTATGTCACAAATATGATTAAAAGAATTTTCACCAAGCATTAGTTTATATTTGTAAATGGAATATCACATATTTGATAGTTTTCGGAATCCCCAAAACACCTAGACACACACACCTGATTTGACTTCTCCACTGTACTACTGGGAACCTCAGTAGTATCCTTCACAAAGATGTTGTCAATAATGTGTCTTTCTGCACATTCCTGGCCACAAATTGGACAGCGAACAACACCAACTAGTCAGGAAAAAAGAGTAAGGTAAATTATAAATTTACAAATCAGACATTACCCACTCATTTTTTCAGTTTTTTTTTATCCTATTCAACAGTGTCCCATTGCTTAGCAGCAAATACATTCTCCTCAGCTTATCTCATTGCTTCTTCTCTAAGCCACACATCAATGCAGTAAAACTTTATTTTAAAATGAGAAATTCCTTAAACCAAAAGAATAGCCCTATTTTTGGTGTTCAAGGAACTTAGACCATATATTAAGCCATGTGGAATGTATTTATAATTTAGACTTAGGTCGTATCATATGCATCTCACATCATATCATATGCAAGTCAGATCATATGCATTTTTATGAATTGATTAGTACTTTAAAAATGATACCACTCAGATACCTAAGTATATAAAAATAATATAAATGTATTTGAATTTACAGCATTGTTAAGAGTACACAATATTGCACAAAGAACATCACTGGAAAAGATGCAGTTTTATAAGTAAAGAAAACTTGCTTTATTATGTTATACAGAGAATTATTCATGATTTTATAAAATATGCAAATGTTCGAACATCTAAAAACATTCAGCTAACTTCATCTGACACTGCTTATTACTCTGATAAAGGAGTCTGAAATACAATGCTTCTTCAAGCAGAGTGGTGCTCAGCTTGTAAGAGTATACTTTGGCAATTACCTAGATACTGAACTGATTTGTAACCAAGAATAAGCTGAAGGAGAAAGACCAAAGTCTAATGACTTATAGTCTACTACTATAAAGGTCAAACACTTAATGCCCTCCTTCTAAGAAACAACATAATGAGTCTCTAATGAACTCAAACATAATCAGAAAACCCACAAATAAAAGATCAAAGCAGTTCTCTTTTCCTATTGTTGTTCCCATACACTAACATGTAAAGGGAGACATCCTCCTTGTCTGGGAGCAGCACCTTGTCATCAAGATTGGTAGTCACTGAATGATGTGTTGTAGGAATGCAGTATTGCAGGCCAATTCTGCTGACTGCCGACTGCCAGCAGTTTGGCAGTTCAATTCTCACTGACTCAAGTTTGACTCAGCTTTCCATCCTTCCAAGGTTGGTAAAATGAGGAGCCAGATTATTGGGGGCAAGATACTGACTCTGTAAACCGCTTAGAGAGGGCTGTAAAGCACTGTGAAGTGGTACCTAAGTCTAAGTGCTATTGCTATTCAGCAGCCTGGTGCTGCTGGCAGGCAGGAGAACAAAATGAAAGAGCACTCCTCTCCTAGTCTACTGCTAGGTTATGTAGCTTTAGTCATGTTGACTCTAACATGATCAGTTCTTGGATATTATGTGTTGCATAAAGAGACAAGAGCTCACATAGGGTATGTCAAATTTTTCAACTTTCAATTTCCAAACATTAGGGGTTCTCAAAAGTTGTGACATGCCTTGGGGATTTATTTATTTTTATATTAAATTGTAAAAATATTTTGGTTACTTTAATATAATTTATATGTGTCTGCTAAGTAACTACAACATCATCATCATCATCATTATTATTATTATTATTATTATCAAATTTTTATACTGCCCTTCTCCTGCGGGACTCAGGGTGGTGCACAGCCGAGATAAATCATAACATATAAAATTTAAAAACAATTTAAAAACATTAAACAATTTTGGCCCAGTAATTTAAAACAACCCAATTAAAACCGAATTCAGTTAAAACTGAGAGGATGGGATCAGGCCAGCCCAGCTAGATGGAATAAGTGCATTTTTAGGGCCCGACGAAAAGTCCGGAGGTCTGATATCATGCGTATCTCAGGGGGTAAGTCGTTCCAGAGGGCAGGCGCTGCCACAGAGAAGGCTCTCCCCCTGGGGGTCGCCAGCCGGCATTGTCTGGCCGACGGCACCGAGAAGGCCCTCTCTGTGCGAGCGAACCGGCCAGTGGGAGGCTATTGGCGGCAGAAGGCGGTCTCGCAAATACCTCGGCCCTAAGCCATGGAGCGCTTTAAAGGTGGTCACCAACAACTTGAAGCGCATCCGAAAGACCACAGGAAGCCAATGCAGCTCGCACAGGAGAGGTGTCACATGGGAGCGCCCCGTCGCTCCCATAATCCCCCGCGTGGCCGCGTTCTGGACTAACTGCAGCCTTCGAGTGCACCCCAGGGGGAGCCCCATGTAGAGAGCATTACAGTAGTCCAGGCGGGAAGTGACGAGTACTTGAGTGACTGTGCGTAGGGAGTCCTGATCCAGAAAGGGGTGCAACTGGCGTATCAGGCGAACCTGATAAAAAGCCCCCCTGGCCACGGCTGTCAAAAGCTCTTCTAAAGACAGACGTGCATCCAGGAGGACACCTAAGTTGCGAGCCCTCTCCGTGGGGGCCAATGATTCGCCTCCAATAGCCAGCGATGGCACCAGCTGGCTATATCGGGACGCCGGAAGCCACAGCCACTCGGTCTTGGAAGGGTTGAGTCGGAGCCTGTTTCTCCCCATCCAGCCCCGCATGGCCTCCAGGCACTGGGACATCACTTCAAGGGCATCGTTGGGGTGGCCTGGGGTGGAGATGTACATAAATATCATAACTTTTAACATTTTGTTTGTTTAATTTCACAGGTTCAGCTGTCTTTCTCTTTTTGTTAACCGTTATTTTGTCTGAGAGTGTTAGTACTGCTGGCCTCGTTTTCTTTTTCTTTGAATTTTTTATTTTTTAATATAACAATTCCCTCTTCAATTAAACAGTGTATCATCCGGGTACAAATATCTTCGTAAAATAATAATCAAAATTTACAATAATATTCATTACATTAACATTGATTCTATAATATTAAAATAATATTAAACATAATATTTGCTTCTCTCTCTTAACATATCTTCTTTATTTCACTAAACTTTTTCTTTTGTTTCCCTGTTTCTAACTTCCATTTTTGTTATCTAACCATTGATAAAATAAGTCCCATGTCATATAATATTCAGTTTGTTCTTTTTCCTTAATTGCTAGCGTTAATCTGTTCATTTTTGCACATTCTAATATTTTCCTGATCACATTCTCATCTGTGGGGATCTCTTCACTTTTCCAATTTTATGCAAATACGATTCTAGCTGCAGTTAGTATATGGATGATTAGATATGCATTTCCCTTAATATATTTTTCGGGTGAAATCTCCAACAAGAATATTTCTGGCTTTAAATCAATATGTTGCTTTATCATTTTTTCCAACCATGTATGTATTTTTATCCAATTTTTTTTGAGCACATTCACCACATATAATATGTCCCAGGTATCTGGTGGCACTACCAGCATTTAGCCGACTTATCTTTGCCAACCTCACTGGTGCAAAATGCCTTCTATAAAACATCTTGTACAAATTTTCTTTATAGGCAGCTGACATTGTTAATTTATAGTTCCTGTCCCACAGTTTTTGCCATTTGTCTAACTCTATTGTATAAGCAAAGTTTTTTTGCCCATACTATCATTGTCTCCTTCACTTGTTCATCTTCCAATTTAATACCCAATAAGTAGCTGTACATTTTCTTCATCAATTTTTCTTCTGTCCCTGTTAATATCTTGTCTAGTCCTGTTATTCTTTATAAAATCCGTATAGTTTAACCTCTTTCTCATATTTAGAATGTATCTACACTTGTGAGTACCATACCATATCAATCCCTTGCCCACTCAATTCTTGTTTAGTTTTGAGTTCCCCCTTTTCATTCCAAATACCTTTGTACCTAACAATATTTTCCATGTTAATAACATTTGGTGCATCAGTGCTTCCACTGTTGAAAGCCAAACTGGTATCTTCAAATAATGTTGTTCTCCAATTTTTTCCCACACTAACAATAATGCATCTATATATATAAAAGTGAAAACCACTCACACATTAATCATGAAATCTCCAGAATCGTAAAGCCTACAAATTTGAAATTTGCCACATATGTTCCTCTTGGCTTCTAGGTGCTCACTAAGAAAGGATTTTTCGAAATGACCATCAGAGCATTAGTATTTCCTATATTATTAACAACAACATACTCTGATGCTAAGGAGTTGTACTCCCCCTCCTGTGTTTGAAATCTGTTCCAAACACAAGCAGAGGAGTTTCACTTTCAGTTTTACTTTCACAGCAGCCAGCGGCTTTACTACAGTACAGTTGAGCTAAGCCACGCCCAGCCTCCTTCTTGTCTCCTTCTTGCTCACACCGTAAATACTGTTTGAGTTTCCAAACACCTGTCAACTCTCTCACAAACTGACAGGATGCTATCCATATGAATACCAATGGATGCTGCGGGCGGGCTGAGACATTCTACTGCCCCTCACCCTCTGTTCCAACTGCCAGTTGCATTATATTAACACACTCTGATGCTACAGAGTTACATATTCTACATTAAGTTTCAGGTTGCAAGTGTCAATTTATCAAACGTGAGCACATAGTTTTGTAGTGAAGCACGGGCGTCCAGCTAGTTCCTAATATAATGTCTTTGAAAGTAACCATGTATTTTATTTTCCCATACCACAAGAAGGCATGCCAGCCCAATTGCAAAACGTGTCCCTCCAAAGTCAATAGTTTTGTATGCCTCAATACAATCCATTATTTCACCCATATAAGTACCGCAGCCTGGTAATACAATTCCCAATTCAGTAGCCCAAAGCTGCCTCTATTCCTTGAATCCTGCAGCATTTTAAAACTCATTCTTGCTTTTTTCCCTTGCCAGATATATCTTAATATTACTTTATTGAGTTCCTCAAAGTATTTTTTTCCCAATTTTATCGGAATTGTTTGAAATAGATATCGTAATCTCGGTAATATATTCATTTTTATTGTAGCTTTTCTTCTTATTAATAATTGTAGATTTTTCCATTTCTCCAAATCTGCTTTAATTTGTTGCATCAGTTTGTAGTAATTATCTTCCTTAATCTTGCTGTCAGATGAATCCCGAAGTATTTTACTTTCTTAGTAACCTGAATATCTATTCTCTTCATTAACTCTTTTTTCTGCATGTCTGTAAGATTTTTAACTAATATCTTAGTTTTCTCTTTATTTTCAATCCTGCCACTTCACCATATTCCTCTTATTTTTTTTTATTAATTAAAGGCCCTGTTTCTTGTGGATCTTCCAAAATGAAAACTAAATCGTCTGCAAATGCCTGTAGTTTATATTTGTCCTTTTTTATTTCCATATCTTTTATCTCTGTGTCTTGTCTAATATTTCTGTTTAATATTTCCAGTGTCAATATGAATAATAGAGGAAACAAGGGGCATCCTTGTCTTGTACCTTTTTGAATGTTAACCTTCTCTGTCATATCTCCATTTACCATCACCTTTGCTGTTTGTTTATATCACCTTAATGTTAATAAATCTCTCCCCCAAATCCTTATCTTTTAATTGTGCTAGCATAAACTGCCAGTTCACATTGTCAAATGCTTTCTGTGCATCTAGAAAAATCAACGACATTTGCTTCCCTGGATGTGCTTCGTAGTACTCCAGTGTATTTAAAATTATTCTATTATCTTTAATTTGTCTCTTAGGTAGGAATCCATTTTGATCTGAATGTATGAATTGATTTAAGAACCTTTTTAGTCTTTCTGCAATTATTGAGGTACATATTTTATAGCCTTGCTGGCCTTGTTTTCTGTGAGTGTGATAACTGATCTGTAATGGCTTTTAAGAAAAGAACAAGACTGGGAACATTCACTCATATGAGCAACCTAATTCAAGTTTGTTTTTTAATTTGATTTATATGCCGCCCTTCTCCGGAGACTCAGGGCGGCTTACAATGCGCTAAGCAATAGCCTTCATACTTTTGTATATTTATACAAAGTCAGCTTATTGCCCCCACAAACTGGGTCCTCAATTTACCTTTGAATTTCCAAACACCTGTCAACTCTCTCACAAACTGACAGGATGCTATCCATATGAATACCAATGGATGCTGCGGGCGGGCTGAGACATTCTACTGCCCCTGGATATAGGATCACACAGACAATAAGGACAGAACTTCCCACAGATCTGGCTCTTCTAGAAATTGGCCACATAAGCCATTCATGCTGGTTGACATCTGCAAATAGGTTTTGTCAAATATGGGTTTCAAAACATGGTTTTAAAGGCAAAATTCTCCAAAACCTAAGAATGTTAGAAGAATACATCATTGGTGTGTACTACCCTTGCTGGTTCAATATCAAAGTAAAACATTCCTGGATTGAAGGCCCGTGTCATGTGTCGTTACAGCTGCAGCAAGTCAGACTGCAAAAGGCCGTAGTAGATGCCAACCATTCAGTGTTTAGCATGGTACACTTTCAATGAAATGATAATCCAGACAACCATCAAAGATTGTATTAGCTTTTTTGGCTGCTGCTGCAAACTGCTAGCTCATATTTAAGTGATTGTCCACTAGGACTCCAAGGTCCCTCTCAGTTATTGTTTTTGAGCCAGGTTTCATCTAATCTGTACTTGTACTTTCATTTTTCCTGCCTAAGTATAAAACGTTGTTTTTTCCCACATTAAATTTCATTTTGTGGTATAGGATCCATTGTTCAAGCCTGTCAAGATCTTTTTGAATCTTGAGCTTGTCTTCTGGGGTGTTGGCTATTCCTGCCAGCTTAGTGTCAAATGCAAATTTGATGATCTATTCCCTCATCTAAGTTGCTTATTTCCCTCCATATAGATGTAGTACCATTCAGGACTACTTGTTGAATATAGTTTGTCAGCCAGTTACCAATCCATCTTGTGGTGATGGTGTCTTTTCTAACTTACACATTTTTCTAGCTTACGAAGAAGTAGCTTGTAGTCTACTTTGTCGAATGCCTTGCTGATATCTAAGTATACTATGTCCACAGCATTTTGCTAGTCTATTAATTTAGTCACTTTGTCAAAGAATGAAATAAGATTGGTTTGGCATGATCCGCTTTTCCATTTCCTGTCAGTGTTGGAGTAAAGTTATATCATTTCTTGAAGAGACATAGCAGTTGTGTGCAGGTCTGCTGCCACCTCTATGTCTTTCTCGTCAGGTATGTGAATTTGGTGAAATTAATTTCAGGCACAAGCAACTAGAAATAGTTGTAGGTAAGCCCAAACAGATATTTTATGGTTGATCACCTACAGTATATTAAAAGAATCTCACCAAACTGTTTGCCTTCCCTTGGGAAATGGAAGATAAAGACCTAAAGGCTTGCTCTCAAATATTTCCTCCCCTGAATGGACTCTAGCTGGAATATCTATTTATGTCCCCTGGTGGGGTCCCCTCTCCTTTAGCCAGTGCTTTCACCACAGTTCCATGAATATCTTAATTATTTATACTGTAATTATGTTTCTTTTTTAAAAATGGATTCTTCATTACAAGGAAGTATGAGGTACTACCTTACGGTTTGTAGAGTTTTAAAAAATCCCTGAAAAATATGTTTCATAGAACAAATTTTTAAATAATAAATGGCCAAAGTAAGACATACACTGCTACGATGGCAACAACCAAAATTGGAATAATATCTGCCTTGGTCAAATTATTTTGTTGCTGCTCACTAGAAGTCTATCGTCTACCATAGATTTGTCAAAATCTGACCCTTCGAACCGTTTGAAAATATGCATTTTACAACTCTGCCTAGAAATACTATTTTGATTTATTTTCTGATTTGTCTGTAGACTTCTTGGCAAATTTGATACCAACTTACGTTCCATACTGTAATACTAAAAGAAAATTAGTTGATAACCAATATATAAATCTTACCATGTTAAAATAATCCTAACAGTAGAGGAAACTTTCATTATAATTTTCCCCAATAATTCACAAGACAAAATTTACTTAAACTGAAGCTATTAGTGGGAAAGTAAACTAGTAAAAAAATGGGCATAATTAATTTCTTAAGTAGAATTACTGAAATTTCTGCTATACTATGCCCTGATACAATTATAATTAATACGCTTATATATATATACCATATTATTTTTAGCACAATGGTGTGGTGGCTTGTATCTTACTGTAATTACTCTTTATTTTATGGGTTTTCACCTAGCAGTCCTGTTTCATTCTATTCTCCAGTTCTGAAATTACTTACAGGTAATACTCGAGTTACAATCATTTTGTTCAACAAACATTTTAATTTACAACTGGTTTTAGAAGACAGTTCACCTGGTCACGTGAACAAAATTCAAGTGCTTGACAGACAGCTTACTCTTACAACCAGTTGCAGCATCCCATGGTCACATGATCACGATTTGAAACCTTTCCTGCTGGCTTCCCATAAGAGAAGTCAATGGGGAGGTCAGCAAGATAATAAGTTGATCAGTTAAATTGCCCACCCCCGTTCTTTCTTCACTTGGCACATCCTGCATCCTCTTTCCCTAAGGTGACAATATAAAGAGTTCAATTTCTGTGTGATGTTTTGTCCCCTTTTCTTGACATCCAAAAATTAAATTCTTTTTTTTAGGTGAACTCTTACTTCTGACAGATGCTATTTATAAATTCTGTTACTTATTATTTAAACCAACAATCATATCAATTTTCCAGCAATCTAATTGAATAACAGTAACAATACAATCAAAATTTTAGGTTTGAACTTTATAGAATAGACATATAGAAGATTAGAAGAACACAAACATCGATTAGTATTCAGAAAATTCCTTATCTCTTAACACAGACAAATTCAACCAATTTCCACTGGGAAACTGCTGGCATTTTAGACCAAGTGAAATCTCAAAAAATGTTTGGGAATTCCTGAGATCTTGAAATTCTGACAAATCAACCATCAGAACACACTGAACGATAAGTCCCATCTACATATAAAGATACAATCAAAAGTCAAGAAAGGAAACAAATAGTTCAAAGCACAACCTCCTTAGCATCCAGATCTGACATTGCCCTACTCCTAAATAATACATTTCTGTATACTTACATTTCTGTACTATCACAGAGAATGGCATTCCCCAATGCACACTTAGATGCATTTATCTTGATAATGTTGACCCAGAAGTATAATAATATTCGTTTCCAAGACTAATTATTTTATTTTTCTGGCCAGATATTGATATTGAGATGGTCACTCCTATACTTCTGCGTGCTAATCTATCATTCATGGAGAATAGAACTGATAACCTTACTAACTGCAAAATATTTGTATCGGCATCTACAGACAACTGTATATTTTACTAGTGATAAGTTCAGTGCATTTTCCAGGAAAATGGCTACGTTGTGCAGATAGCTATTGCTGTCAAACGTCACTGGATTTCATTAAAATCTGTCTAGTGCAATATTTGTAATATATCATTTTCTTCACTTATTATACTCACCTCTTCTTTCTTTTTAAATTTTCTTCTCAAGATAAACATTTAAACTGACAAATATATTAAACTAGCAGTGGTATAAAGGAAATACACTTAAATCTATTTTTAGGGTAGGCATCGAGTCAATATTTTGCCATACGTAGCTTTAAAAATTCAATATATTTCAGTATTTTAGCTTTATTTCTTTATCTTTTCTTTGTGCTGATGAAAAAGCTATTTGCTCCACTGAAGATGTCTAGCAGCACAACAAAGAAGCAAGCAATTTTAATCAATTAACTTTCTTCTGTCTTCCAAAGGTTTCAAGATGATTAGGTATATACTGGTAGATTGTACTACACAAAAAAAAGGAGCCTGAGTGGCGTAGGAGGCTAATGCCTCCTACAAGGCAGCATTTAACATCCAGCTGCCTGCAATTACTGTAAGTTCGAATCTCACCAGGCTCAAGGTTGACTCAGCCTTCCATCCTTTCTAAGGTGGGTAAAATGAGGACCCGATTTGTGGGGGCAATAAGCTGACTTTGTATAAAATATACAAAAGTATGAAGGCTATTGCTTAACGCATTGTAAGCCGCCCTGAGTCTCCGGAGAAGGGCGGCATATAAATAAGAATAAAAAAAATAATAATAATGTAGAATATGGTAAGGGAGCTGGATATCAACAAATATCACCTTCCTCATGATTTTACAAATAACTCATTCTCCTCATCCTATTTCCTCACAATAACCCTGTGAGGTGAGTTGGGCTGAAAGAGAATGATTGACCCAAGTTCACCCAGCTGGCTTTCATGTTTAAGATGGGACTAGTGTTCATGATTTCCTACTTTCTAGATTGATACCTTAACCTTTAATGGCTTCCCCGAATGCCAGCTTGTACGATGAGGAAGAGACAGCTACAGGTACTTTGGAGTGGGGCACGGAAGAACATCAGGAAGACCAGGAATGGATGGGCAAGAGGAGACAGAAAAGATACAACTGCAATGAGAAGCATGCCTGACCAACCAGAAGCACAGGGCAGAGAAGAGGCACTGCACAGCCAGTTAGCGGTGATGAGGAACTGCCTCCTCTGCTGGATCCGATGGTGCACAGGGCAGGAGGGAGGTGTAACCAAGGTCAGCAAGCTACTTACAAGGAGACAGCCTCAACCCTCCTAATGAGATGCACCAGCTGGTGGCTACTTAGCCCAGCGCATGGAGAAAAGCAATGTTGGAGATAAACTGTCTGTTTTCTGCAGAGCATGTTCTCTGACTTTGTGACTCCTACTTTCATGATTCCGAACATATGTGTTCTTTGGGCCTCATGATCAGGCCTTGGATTTTGCACTTGGATTCTGGACTTGGAGCTTGGCTTTGGTTATCATGCTTGGACTTTGGACTTTGCCTGGACTTCAGACTTCATGTGTGCTTTCTGAAATTGTGCCTTGCCATTGGACTTTGTATGTGCCTTTAATTTCATGCCTTGGTTGTGCAAACTTGGACTTATTGGGACTTTATGTTTCTTGTGAGTGAAACCTGGGACTTGCAGTGCCTCAATAAACCATACCTAGGGGTATGGTTGCATGGACTGGGACAGGACATAACCACTAGACCAAACTGGCTCTGTTTGTACCCCTCTTGTTTTGTAATTTATGCTTTATGTTGACAATAGAAGTACAAAAATAGTTTTAAAAATGGAGCTTTTTAAAAAGGTATGTAGCAGAATACTTTTAAAAATGCCAGTAGGCAGGCTGGGTAAGTGAGAATCAGTCAGACATGCACTGCTCTATGACTGTGCTCAGATCTAAAACATGGCAAATCTTGTAAGCACTAATCAGTAAAATGTTCTGGCCTGATTTCATGTAATCTCTATTGTCTTTCTGCTGCTTGTTTTTATCCAGCTTTAATCCCAGTAAGACCTGAAAATGACTCAATGAAGAGAGTTGCATTTATGTTTTATGTAAGTCCCAGCAATTCTTATGTCATTTATTATATTCATTTATTTAAATTTTTTTCAGGATAACAAGTTCTCATAGCACAACTTAGAAATAGAAGAAACAAATAGTAATAAATATACAATGACCATAAAACATTCTGTGATTATTTTCACAGGACAGTACAGAGGAGCAGAGAAGAAGATTCTAATACCTTCTCCTCTCTTTTCAAGGATGCAGAAGGCAGGTGGTAATAGCCAGGGTAATAAAAATAAAAATAGTTAGGAGTAGCATAATCACTGTTACTGCCCCAAGGTTACAAAACAAATTCCCTTTACTTCAGTTCCAGTATTTTTGAAACGTGTCACATATATTAACAATAAATGTATTTATCACTTTAGTTCCTTGGATTACATTATACTATTTGCTTGCATTATCTTTTTTTTGTTCTGCTAATTATGTGTCATTGTGTCAACAAGTCATTTTTAACTCTTATAGACCACACAGATTTTTCCCAAGATGATCTGTCCCTAACCTTTTCTTTCAAATCTCTCAATGGTACTGTAACTACCGGTATGTCCATCCATCTTTTTTTGGTAATCCTGTTCTTCTTTCCTTCTATCTTTCCCAGCAGTAGAGCTTTTCCAAAGAGCTGGATCTTCATATGTATCCAAAATAAGACCATTTGAGAATAGTCATTTGTGCCTTGGGCAAAATCTCTAGGTTGATTTGTTTATAAAGATCCGTCATTTCTTCTTGGCTGTCCACAATATTCTCAGGAATCTCCTTCCACAACAAAGTTCAAAAGTATCATACTCCTATCCTGCATCTTAAAAGTCCACCTTTCACTTGGAACTGTCACAGGTAATACCATGGCTTACACACACACAGACACACACACACACACACACACACTCCTTGAGTTACAACTAGAATTGGAACTGGGATTGCCATCACTAAGTGATGCGATCATAAAGTGTGATGTCTCATAACCACATTGCTTACCAATGGCAATCCAGACAATCCTGGTTGTTGTTATAATCCCAACACATGTTAAATGGGAAGCCAAGGGAGTTCCAGGTAAGGAGTGCTGGGATGACACATGGTGAAGGGTAGACTTGATGTAGGCTGTGTGTGAGAGTGGGGGGTGGGCATGTGCAATGTGAGCTCAGGAAGGCCAGGGGAAAAAGCACAGGGTATACACATGCAACACAGGAAGACTGGGGAAGGAGGGTGCTATTGGGGAAGATCCAATTTATCCAAGCAAGTTATGATCTTCCCTGCTGGCTTTCCCATTGACTGCTCGTAGGAAGCTGGCAGAGAAGGTTGGCAATAAGATCATTGCAGGATACTGCAACTGGTTGTGACTACTGCAACTGGTTGTGACTACAAGCTACCTGCCAAAAATACATGGGGACACTGGAATTTCCAAAGATAAATTCTAAGTATCTTTCTTCAGTGCCCTCATATCTTCAAATAGTTACTTGAACTGTCGAGGATTACCTGTATAAATGTATTCCTTTAGTAGTGCAATGCATGATGGCTAATTTACATTTGTAAAGCTAGTCCTCACTTACCAACCAGCTGTTTGAACTTACAACAGTGCTGAAAACGAAGACTTGTAACCGGTCCTCAAAGTTGTGGCCATTGCAAAGTCCCCACTGTAACATAATCATGATTCAGGCATTTGGCAACTGGCACATTTTTATGACAGTTGCAGCATCCCAGTCATATGATTGCTATTTGCACCTTTCGCTGCCAGCTTCCAATAAGTCATGTCAATGGGGAAGCTGGTAGGAAGTTACTAGTCAGAGTCACATGATGTCACTCTTAACAAGGTGCTTAACAACTAAAGATGGAACTGAAGCCATAAATCAGTGTGGTCATATGATGTTTTCCTTATCAACCAAGCAACTTAGTAACAGAGTTCCCAGTCCCAATTAAGATTAAGTGACTATCTGTAATTATGAGGTATACCGTTTAGTTGGTAGTTAAAAGCTGATAAATTGTGTTGAATATTGATCGTAATGAAATTACTAATACAAACTCAGTTGCTTTAAATATATATTTTGTGTTCAAAGTAGTTCATCCAATGGCAATGATTTTGTTGTGTTGATTCTTTTAAGAATATGATGGTGTTTTTGTGCCCAGGGCTGCAATTTTTCCCTACCCTTTAAGTTCCAAAACAAGCATTTTTTGAGCACTGTAAGGAATTAAAATGTAAAAGGGGTCTGCTGGGCATCATTAAAGTTAATGTAATTGCATCATACCTTTTTTTTGGTTATATGAAAAATCTCCCAAACCAGCAATTTAATTTTGCAAAAATATAATCTGAATGTTTATGAATGTCACATTAATTACCATGTGAATTTTGGAATAGTAAAATTAAGTTGGGCATTTTTCTGAAATACTTAAGGTAAAATTATTTTGCGGTTAACATAAGACTAATACAAAACTGCTATTTCATATATACTGGACATCTCACAGGCTGTTCAATAAGGGTTTGAGCTGGAAAGATCCACTTTAAAAAATGAAACATTCATAGTGTTTGGACTTGTCATTGCTATATTTTGGGTTGAAAACCACAGGATCATGATTAACATGAGTTTAGGTCAATCATAGCTAGTTGAGGAGGTATATATTATGTCTGGTTATATCCCCAAGATTTGGAATCTGACCATTATCAAGAATTGTGGATTTTTCATGCATGGGAACTAGATTTTGTGATGTCGGTTAACCGTCTAAATTGTTATTGCTTTTAAACAAAAGTGTAAGGAAGACTTTTCAGCAATTGGGTTTAAATTTTTTGAATATTTTGTAGTTTTTTCTTTTTTCTCTTTCTTTTGCTGGCTAAGTGTCAATGTCATATTATTTTTATGTATGCATGTATTTTTTAAAAAAATCAAATTAATTTGATAATACTTTCTTTAAAAATTAATAAAATAATAATTTGTTATTGGCTGCTGAATTTCACTATAAATTTTGTAGTTTCTAGGACTGGGTGTTTTATAAAAACCACAGGTCACAAACCCTCATATATTTAAAAATCAAAAAAGGAAGCAAAAATAATCTAGGGACCTTATAAGGAATAGGATTAGATCTGGCCAGATATAAGTCTCCAATTTCTCTATCACAGCCAATAGAATTTGACCTTCTAATGAGTAGGGAATAGGATATATTTCAATATCTCATAGATATTATATAATGAGCATAATGTTTTCACATTTTGAAAAGGATTTGGATATTTCTAAATCTTACAGTGGACTATGTTTATTAAATGTTATGTTCTATTTAATACTGACATATCCTTTAATGACAGGATCAGAAAATATCCCTAAAGTAAGCTTAGCAACATGAAACCGATCACATAAAATTATTAAAAATTGCTCTATGCAAAATTGGCCAAATCTCACAAGATTTCAGGCAATTTTATGAAGGTTGAGGGTGTGCACTAAAAGCTTGTAATGACTGCCAACACGTTTGCTACATCACAAAGAAATCAGTTTACAAACATTACATTTTAATTATCAAATAGATATGTGTTTAATACTTAATTATACAGTTAGCATGACTTAAGAGCATTTGCTTAATTTACAGGGATTCTGTATCTGCATAAACAGGGTTCGTTTTATTGACAAGTGTTTAACTTGACACCATGCAGGTCTTCTAACTGTATTTACTTACATTATTTTCTACATTCTGAAGATTTTAGACTCTTAAGCTATTTAGAGATCTGTCTAGTAAAAAATGCCTTCACAATTCCACATGCATTGGCTCAGCAATAAGTTTAAAATATGAATATTTGGAAAAACTAAATATTGTAGCAGTAATTCAAATATATTAAGATTGAATATGAATATCCCACTTGTTTCTACTATAAGCCAAATAAATATATAAGAAAAACAGGCTATGTACATTCCTGTCATCTAGTAATAAGGTTACACATACAAAATCTATCTTGTACAGGTGTCTCAGAAAATCACTGCATTTTTCTTTTGGCAACCCAAAAAGAGGCAAAGCCAATGAAAGTAAGAGAAAAGAAAAAGAATCCTACACAAATAAAACTACCAAGAAATCCCCCACAACTGGAGGGAGTAATAGGGCATTCACCCTCATCCATGAAACAGTGAATATGGTATATTCTAATAAACCTCTAAATCTTCATCAGTGGAGATTTCTAATGATACTACCATTAGAAGAAATTAACAGCATAAATAGTTTTTCAAATATTCCCTTGAACTTAAGTACCTGACTTCAACATAAAATAAGCCACCTTGGGATTTCCTGGCTCACACCTATATTAAATACAGGATGCGGCACATAAACAATGGGAAGTTGCCATCAATCATGGTTTCCCTTCCAAAAGGCGGAGTTTTAAATTGGATCTCAGCATCTCACCCCTCAAATCCCATTAAGTTTTCAGTCCAACTGCACAACCGTGCTGAGGAACGGAAAGCTTCTATCCTTCGATAAAGGATTTGCCTCCGCAGCCTTGAAATGGGCCGAAATCACAGGACTATTGTTTGCTTTTCCTACTAACCCTACTCACGGGATGCAAACCTTTGCCTGTCGGCTACAAACAGAATAAGCCAATTCCGGCTCTCTTCCTACTCGGCTTACTTGGACAAAGCAGATGCCTAACTCCTAAACGCTTGTGGACATTAATACTGGGCTTCCACGGAACCAGGATCCAAGTTGTGTTCTGGCTGAGCTCCAAGACTTATTATCTGCCATCCCGGAACTTCTCCGCGAACCAAGATGTTAAGACCGGTACCTTATCTCACGCCTCGGGGACAGGAGGGAAAGACTTACGCGTTAGGAATATTGCTCTTTTAGCTAATTAATTCCCCTCCCTGCCGGCACAGAATTACTATTTATTCCTTTGGGTGGCAACCACCGACCAGAATTCAAGCCCGCAAAACACTCTTCTCCGTCCCCATTCGCCCCTATTCAAGGGACCGCCGAGGCGCGCCGTTTTCTCTCTTACCCGGATTACAGTGCAACGGCGAAGGCGGCGCGGAGACCGGCGAAGAAGGCGCCGAGGACGGCTGAAGCAGCGGCGGCGGCGGCGGCAGCGGCGGATCTTTGGGGGGGCCGCCGCCGCCGCCACTACCGCCGCCGCCCGGCGAAGGGGCTGCGGGAGGTGGCAGCATGAGGTAGCGATGAGGCGAAGGTAGGCAACGCTGACAGAGCGAGTGAAGGCAAGGAAGTAGCTTAGGCCGCCGACTCTGAATGTGTTGCCCGCACACCCCACAAGTGTCCAAGAGGTTGAGGCGCGACTCTCCGTTAGCTCGGTCCGCAGGGCCTTGCCGGCTTTCAGCTTCGTTCTCCCCACCCATGGCGACCGGACCAGCCAGGCAGGGCCCGGCTACCACAGGGGATTCGTCCATTGTTTGGAAGAGAAGGAAGAGCTGTCGGTGGCAACCACACCAGGCGCTTAAGCGCCCCTCGGGGCAACTGCCGCTCTCCCCCCCCCGGGGCGTTCGCGGGGAGCTCCGCCCCCTCAACGGTCGCTCCGAGCGCCCGCCGTTGCCACCTCCAACCGCTCTCGAAGGAACTTCGGAAGAGAGCGCTCGCGCTCGCAGCAACGCCGCCAACGGCCTCCCGGGCCCCGCCCCCTCGGCGAGCCTTTCCAGGGTCGGAGGCGCAACCCGCTCCTTCAGCGCCACGCCCCTTCCCTGCTCATCATCCAAGGCAAACTCCTCCCCTTTTCTCCTCCGGGTTCCAGTCCCCCTGAGCGTTTTGCGTTTTTAGGTGCGTTTTTCAGGAGAGCGAAATTCTTCCGTTTCGTTCAGCTCAGCCACGCCCCCTTTCGTATTTTTCTAGTTATTACCTGCCCCCTCAATAGTTTCTACTTTCCTGTTTGGTCAGTTTGGGTGCCGCCCTTTTCATTTGTCCCGCCCTCGAGTTTTTCTCTTCGTTCCATAAATTGTTCCAGGATTTTCTGTTATTGCTGAGAAAGGAGATGTTGGTATCACTGGCGATAATATTTAAATTAAATAAAATTATTACCGTAAAATCATCTGGATTATCAGATAAAATAACATAAATCATTTTTGGAAACAGTGCACACAAACCAAACTAGCCTCATTTTAGCATTAACTTATTGTGGCAATCCAGTCCATGTGGTTAGTTTATGACCCCTCTAAATCCATAATATGCTAGGGAATAAACCATGGTTTACCTGGCTTACTAATTTATTTATTTATTTTTAAATTTGATTTATATGCCGCCCTTCTCCGGAGACTCGGGGCGGCTTACAATGCGCTAAGCAATAGCCTTCATACTTTTGTATATTTTATACAAAGTCAGCTTATTGCCCCCACAAACCGGGTCCTCAATTTACCTACCTTAGAAAGGATGGAAGGCTGAGTCAACCTTGAGCCTTGGTGAGATTCGAACCTGCAATAATTGCAGGCAGCTGATGTTAATAACAGGGCTTTAGACCACTGTACTATCCAAGGAACTAATGCTGGTTAAAAATTGGAAGAAAATAAAAGAGTACCAGCAGCAAAGCGAATGGTGGTAATAACTGCTCTATTTGAAGATCTGGAACATCATACTAGGTCCTGGAGGGGAAATTTACCTATGTAATCTCTAAGAGTAGACATGACTTGATTGCATTCAAACAAACCACGATTATCTTTCTGTTATGCCCAGATTATTTTAGCTGCTACTCCAGAAATAATTGGTCTACAAATAGCTTGTACTTTATGTTTATTTATATTTTTTTGCTCTTAGGCTGCCATGACAGTGGAGTTTCAAGACATTCTACACAGTATTATATATTTGAAATTGAATTCTGCTCGAACCCTGTTCTTAATTAAGAGGAAATCCATTTAAATACAATCAAATATCACAATATATTGTTAGTTATGATTAGATTCCATTTAAATCAACATAAACATGAATCATGACTAACAAGAAGAATAAATCCTTTGATTTCAAAAGAATTCAAAAGATTCACAGTCCTAGAAGAATGAAATATTTTAGGGAATATTATATTTACCTGGATGAGAAAAGGAGAAACATGTTTTTAAAGACAAAGCACCTCCCTGCAGCTCCCTGCCCGCCCCCCTTCAGCTCCAGGGTGATGGGATTAAGACATGGCCCTCAGGACATGATAGGATTAGCCCTCTACCCATCTAACAGCAGGGCTCATTGCATTTCGAAATCACCTGGGGACATTACATCGGCCCACAGTTCAACCAGATTTATGTCAGACAAACTCCTAGGATTTGCACATGACCCCTACAACAACCAATGGGATATTTGCCCTTGCACAGGAACAGGAAGCTCTAGGGCAGGGCCCAAGGGAGGGTATCTCTCTCTCTCTCCACTCCATGTGGACAACTACCCAGAATCATGTGTGCTTGGTGATTCTGCTTCGCCATTAAACCATCCTTCCAAGCAGTCTTCATGTTTACAGTGTCTTTCTCCCCACTTGGAACAGAACCCAGATGGACATTTCTTCCAACAGACATAAGGGGTAATAATTTGTAACCCATTTCCAGGTACATAGAAATCATAAAATCAGGCAAACTTTGCGTGTTATGGAATCTATTCTCTTCCTTAGTTGATTAGGAATTATCACAAAAAAAAGTCTGCCAAAAAAAGTCTAATCCCTAACCTACATATAAGACCTGCAGATATTCATGGTATTGTTTGGATTTGTGAGTATACCAGTTGTTGCATGTATAATTATTGGGTTTCTGCTACAGCTTTGTTGCAGTCTCCCACTAATATGTCATCAACAGTGGGGAAAACATCTATTTAGCACTGGCACCAGAGCAGATATGGGATACATCTGACTAGATTCCACCTCTTCATTTTTAGTCTAGCTTGGAAACTTCTCCTGTCTGCCACACCAAAATATTAGCAGACGACTTTGAAAGCGATAAACACACAAGTGAGGTTAAAAACAGAAGTGTTTATTAAGCAAAGCAGAGCAACACAATAACTTGAACTGGAAAACATCATCTAAACATACATATCTGTAGCCAAGGAAATAAAACAAAGTCTGGTAATATTCAATACAGGAGTGTAAATATATGACAAAATCTCACATCACTTTAATAGCCAGAAGGACCTCCTCCTCATCAAAGTCCACAACTACAGATGATCTCCAGATTAATTCAGTTACTATTGTAGAAAAGCCCCCCCACCACATTCCAGAATAAAATATTATTTATTCTTAATATTAAAAAGAGGCAGAATAGAATATTTTCCCCAAAGGAGAGTAGGAGAGACATCTTCTTAAAGGCAGAAAGCAGCCCCAGTCTTCCTGCTATAGGAAAATAGCATCAAACAGAAGCATGAAGAAGCTTGTCTTTAGGAATAGAGATTTTGTATCCATTCAGAAAGACTGGGCCACTTTATTCATAAGCAAAGAGCAACCAGAAACTCCAAATAAACAACACAATAGGCAAGGAGCCAAAGCTGACAAGATTAACACAGACAAACAAAACACCTAGGATTTGCATTTCCTCTTTTGCCTGCAGAGCCAGCCATGACCCTACATGACCCCATAGGAATTTGGCAACAGCCTTTAAAATATTAAAGAATATATTCTTGCACAAGAACAGGCATCTCTATCACAAAGCCCCAAAGAATGTATAAAAACCTACCTACTCTCAACTCCATTATGTCAGCCACCCCAGAAACATGCTGCTGTCAATAAAGTTTCTGGCTACCAAATAAACGGAGACCTTCTTTCCTGCAGCCTGCCTCCATTTTATTTCAGCATCTTTCTCCCGATTTGGAACCAGACCAGATTTTTCTTCCAACACTATATAGTGTTCTGATCCAGCCTTAGCAGAAGCAAGAAACGGACTCCTGGTCACGAAAACCCCCTCTTTATTTACCTCTTGTGAATTAATTGCATTCACCCACCGAAAAGTCCAGGCAATAATCCTTCAAAGAGTTAACTGCAGTAACCTTATCAGTTCCTTGAGATAATTGCAAGGCCGTGAGTTCCCAGCCGAAAGGCTGGGAATTAAGTTCTGGCAAGCAGTCTTTGTGGCATGAAACACAATGAGCAAAATCTTCAGAAATACGAACTGTTGTCTCCTACGACAACCACTTCCCTTTCCTTCTATTTAATTGAAGGGCAGGAAGGGGGTTAATGTATTCTTAATAGGCACCTCGGATTAGTTGCAACCTGGAGGACCTATCCAATGGGATCAAAGGGGAGGGAATGAGGCATCGCGTTAGGGTGTATAAAATGTCTTGCTTTTGAATTCAGGGATGTGGCTTTTGGCTTAGAACATCCTGTTGAAGTTTCCCGCCAAGACCCACCGCACTTTGCAAACTACCTTTTTTTATTGTATTTTGGATAAATAAACGTCTTTTCTTACCGATCCAAGTTTTTTGTGCAGAATCATTTCCAACAAACCTTTCTTTCTACAGTGCTAAACCTTATGGGAACAGCTCTATGCAAGCCTGAAATCAATAGTTTTTTCTCCCTATTCTACTCATAATAACACGACTGTGCAAGGTTTCAGAATGATCTGGAAAAGATGGTTTAGAATAGGGAAAGAAAAGCAACATAATATCTATCTGTGGTACATTAAAACAGCCATGTCTTTTTTCACTGCAGCAGCATGATCCTGACACTATAATGAGTCACAAGCAGGAATTGTGTTCACATCACTGCAGTTTCTAAAGCACCTCTTCTGAAATTCATCCAAATCTTTAAACAACCCTAATCTGTTATTCTAGTATTAAAGATTCACTGGGCAGGCGAGGAAAAGCTAGGAATTTGTTTTTAGTATAAGAGACACAGTCTGTTCTTGGGCTCTGGCAGGGATATTGAGAGGTAAATTCTGATGCAATATTTTCCCATTCCAAGGTGAGGACCCTTTATCAACATCAGTATTAAAATTCTGTTACAGGTGGTCCTCGATTTATAACCATTTATTTAGTGACCATTCAAAGTTACAATGGCACTGAAAAAAGTGACTTGTTATCAGGAGTGAAATGTTCGGACTGGATCGCCCGATCCGGAAGCGATGGTGTCGGGTGGTTCGGAGAACCGGTAGGAAAAATCCTTGCGCCACCACCACCACCATGCCCAGCTGAACTGCACGATCATCAGAGGCTTTTTTTTTTACTTTTAAAAGCATTTTTTCTACAACCTCTTCTGACGAAAAAATGCTTTTCAAAGTAAAAAAAAGTCTCTGATGATCACACGGCTCAGCTGGGATCATCAGAGGCTTTTTAAAGCATTTTTTTCTGCAACCTCCGAAGAAGTAGTAAAAAAAATGCTTTGAAAAGTTTCTGACTATCCCAGCTGAGTTGCCTGATTGGCAGAGAGGTATTTTTAAAAAGCCTCTCTGACTGATCCCAGCTGAGTTGCCTGATCGGCAGAGGCTTTCCAGAGCATTAGAAAAAATGCTTTGAAAAGTTAAAAAAAAAAAGTTGGCCACGCCTACCCAGTCACATTACCCCCCCACCAAGCAACGCCCACAGAACCGGTAATAACAAAATTTAAATTTCACCCCACTTATTACTGTTTTTCACACTTACTACTGTTGCCATACCCCATGGTCATGTGATCAAAGTTTGGACGTATTTATGATGGATGTAGTGTCCCATGGTCATGTGATCATCTTTTGCAAGCAAAGTTAATGGGGACACCAGATTCACTTAACAACTGTGTTGCTAATGTACCAACTGCAATGACTCACTTAACAACCATGACAGGAAAGGTCGTAAAATGGGACAAAACTCATTTAAGAACTATCTTACTTAGCACAGAAATTTTGGGCTCAGTTGTGGTCATAAGTTGTGGACTACCTGCATGTATTACAGCCTCTATGATATTGTCGCTGAGCCGTACATTTTATCTATCTTAAAGATAAAGGTTTCCCCTGTCCAGTTGTTTCCGATTTCTATGGTCATGTGGCCAGCATGACCAAATGCCAAGGCACACAGAATGCTGTTAACTGTCCACTGAAGTGGTACCTATTTATCTACTTGCATTTACATGCTTTCAAACTGATAGGTGGGCAGGAGCTAGGGCAAGTAACGGGAGCTCATCCTGTCTTGCGGCACTCCAGTCTCAAACTCATGCTATCAGCTTTCCAGCTGAAAAGTTCAGCATCTTTAACCACTGAGCCACTGTGCCCCCTTTGTTTATTTTAGAGGAAGGTGTTCCATTAATCCATTAATATTATGTATTACTATTTTTGAGGAAGAAAAGACATGGTATTATTTCAAGATAATGGTTTTAGAACTGTTAGATGCATTTTCCCAGTCAGGTACTTTCAATCATAGACTACTACCATAATAAGGTTATGAATTGGCTTATTTACTATTAGTGTGATGCTTAGAAACATAATTTGGCACTAGGGAGCATCTTCCACCTGATTCTTTTTCCAGGGTTCACATGTCTTAAAAATGTGGATGGCATGCCAACATGGAATCTCATTGGTCCACTGCATAATATTCAATGACATGACAGGGTTTGGTAAGACAATTGAGAAATCTTGAAGTATTCACTTTCCTGTCTTAACTGTAATTTAAATATAGAGGAAGCTTGCCCACAAACCACTTCTCTTTTTTCTTTAGCTGGGTAGCACAGTTAAGAGCATAGCCACAATATCTAAGTTTAACCACACTCAAAGAGAAACAACTCTTATACTTGCACAACGAAATCACAAGGAAAACCAGTACAAAAAAAAATATGCAATGGATTTCTACAGGAGCTAAAACCTGCTAAAGGCCTACATCTTGGGTGTAGACCCAAGAAGGTTTAGCCAAATTCATATTGGAGACCTTGTGAAGTGAAGGTAGAAGACAAGCTGTAAAAATCTGGGCTACAGAGAGGATAAACCTATGCTATGAACATAAAATCCTACTAACATGTGCCCAAATTACCTTTTTTGTCCTTTCCAAGTCCATGTTGCAGGTTCCCACTTTTCTAGTTTCATGATTCTTTACTTTGCTAACTTTGGGCCTTCTTTTCTCCTGGACTGATGACTTTGCAGTTCTAGTGAATGTATTATCTCAGGCCTGATTAATGCGTATTCTGCAGCCACCGAGACAAATGGCCACTATTCATATTAGAGACCACTTCAGTCTTCCACCCAAGTGAACCGTAACTTCACTTTAGTGCAGTAGCAGAAATTGCAGCAGGCATTACAATCAGATTGGAATAGGAAAGAGTTAAGAGAGGAGCAGAAAGAAATCAGAAGAGGAAACTATGCAACTGATATGTTTAAAACTGTCTTACTCTCTTAAACCACAATTTCCTCTGAAATCTTCATTAAGTATATGCTAAAACACAACAAAAGACAATAAAGGGTGATGGTCCCAAGACTCTATTTCTAAGACTTACTCTTGTTGCCACCCAACTCTGAATATAAATGCAGCTGACCTATATACAATCTGTGCATGTATAACTAACTATGAGTTGATATCAAGCTGGACAAGGAAGAAGGTCCTTTGCAAAGAGAGTTCCAGTGCAGCGGATTAAAAAACATTACTAGGAGAAAAGAGTACCTTTTAAGAAGCTAAAGTTAATTTGGATAAATATTTCACCATAGAGAAATGCTGTTATGGAATGGTTCAGATTTGGACTTTGAATTCCAATACCCAATGAATCTATAGATGCATATTGTATGTTAATGCATGCAGGGAATTAATTAAATCATTTTAATATATAAAGTTTGAAGCAGATGAGACTTGAGATGAAGTGGCTTGCAAGTATATTCAGAAACATTGCATGACAAGCCAGATGTCCGTGTGTGTTTGCAGTGTACTTCTACATAGCTTGGAGCCGAGGTGACACAATGGTTAGAATGCAGCACTGCAGGTTACTTCTGCTGACTGCTGGCTGCCTGCAATTTGGCAGTTCAAGTCTCCCCAGGCTCAAGGTTGACTCAGCCTTTCATCCTTCCAAGGTTGGCAAAATGAGGACCCAGATTGTTGGGGGCAATATGCTGACTCTGTAAATGGCTTAAAGAAGGATGTAAAGCACTATGAAGTGGTAAGTGCCATTGCCCTTGGTGACTGATCCCAATAACTTTTCCCAACCTGCTGTCATAGGAGAAAAGCAACTTCTCTAAGTTGAGAAGTCTCCAAAATTTCAAGAAAAGTCATCAAATATATTGTAATTACCATAGTATCACTATTAGGTGCTCAGTTGTAATTCTGGGAATCTCAATACTGAAGGGTCCTTGGTGCTCTCTAAGCTTGGTTGTTGTCTTGCAGACATTTCATTATCCAAACTAGGTAACATTATCAGTATTAGTAGGAAGTGGGGTTTGCTCTCCTTTCATATTCTAGTGGCTTACCCTGTCAGTGTTGGTGGGAGTTGTCTTGGAGGTTCTTTGTTTATGCCATTTAATGTTAGTTTGTGTAATGAAACATTTGCAAGAAAACAAGCAAGCTCAGAGAGCACCAAGGATCCTTCATTTCAACCATGAGATACAAATATTCTCCCCTATCAGAATCTCAATACTATGTATATATAATAAGTATTTATAACTATTATTACTGTTTTTCTGTCATACACATTTTGGTCTTTGATCGTCAATTCAAATTAATAACAAGATAAATGTTTACAGCAGAAAAATCTGACATTGATAAAGAATTATCACAGCCAAAGCATTTGAAAGTGCTCAAAGAGAAAGTTGTCTAATGACAGCAAATAAACTCCATTTATTGTGTCTCACAGCAAAATGAAATGAAAAGTATCAGCAAAATGTGAACAACGTACTAAGATTCCTTGTTCCAGAGTAGAAATCCCTTGCTGTTGCTTTGTAACATCATTCCACAAAACAAGTTAATGTATTGAGTAGTATGTAAGAGCCCTGATGGTGCAGTGGTTAGAATGCAGTACTGCAGACTACTTCTGCTGACTGCCAGCTGCCAGCAGTTTGGCAGTTCGATTCTTACTGGTTCAAGGTTGACTCAGCCTTCCATCTTCTCGAGGTTGGTAAAATGAGGACCCAGATGGGTTGCAGACAATATGCTGATTCTGTGAACCACTTAGAGAGGGCTGTAAAGAACCGTGAAGTGATATATAAGTCTAAGTATTATTGCTATCTATTCATACTATAACAAAACTGAAAATTATTTTTGTCTACTACAAGAAAATCAGGAATGGATCTCATAACCAGGACCTGATACAACCAAATGAAAAGTGCCCGTATGTAAAGGATAGTAGGACAATGGTAAATGACGTATTTTGTGGCTTCTGGAGAAAAAAATAGCTGTCAGTACTAAGCAAATAGAAATAATTAGAAATAATGGAATGGCATAGGATTTTGCTATATTTATGTAGTATTTGCAAGCGATTTCCTTATGGTCACCATACCCAATTGCATATTTGGATTATTTTTCAATACAATTTCTATAGCACAAAAATGTGGTTAATTTTTTATATGTTATTTAAGAGGCTGTGGAGCCATTTCTTGGCTGTGAAAATTACATTTGCTCTTTGTATTCTTTAGAAAGGAGAGTCTGTGAATGTTGTTACAAATGCTGTTGCATATTCTCAATGTGGGCTGAAAGAACTGGTGAACAGGACAGCTTCTTTAACGTGTTTGGACAAATTAACTAACATTCTTAGAAAGTTGCAATGGATGAAGCCAATGTGCCTACAGCACAATACTGAGATATCTGCTATATACGTGCTTCGGTGGAAGTTATACATGAAAATACACATTGGATATCCAACTTATTGACTGAGCGAAAGAAAGAAACTAAGGATATCTTTATTTCACTGATGATGGCCAACAAGGCTTTGGTATGGAAAAACCATCCTTTACCAGAAATAATCACAATTTTTTCATGCAAATTGTGCAAGATGCATGTCTTTTTGCTAATGAAGATGCCACAAAAGATTTTGGAAGTAAAATTGTATCAGGATCCCACTATTTACAATCTAAAAAACACATTATGTTTCTAGGCTCTACAATGTTCCATTTGGAATTTGAGAGCTCCCTTACATAAAGATATTAGACAATCCTGCGGGGTTTCTTGTTAGTGTGTGGTATATAGTTAATATCATCTGTGAAGCAATTGTTGAAAACCTTTCTGATAGACTAATGACAGTTTTTAAGGTTGTTCATGAAAGAAAATTGAAAATGAAACAAAAGTAAATACCACTTTGAGCTTCAGAAGATTGATATATTAGGATATGCCTCTGCTAAAGGAATGAAATGTGATCTAAAGAAAACTGAAATTTTGCAAACCCCAATGTCTGAATATCTATATATGCTGCATTCTTTTCTTGCTATTTCAGGGCATGAAATACAGTACTAATTATCTGGATATTTCAGAGCCACTACACTTGCTGACTAAAAATCTAGTCATTTGTATGAGTTTCTGGCAATTGACTTTGCTTTAGATATATTTATATACTAAGGAACTTTGTCTTATTATGATCTGAATGCACCAACTTTTGTAGTGTTGTAGACTTTGGATAGACTCAGGAAGATGGATCAAAGAAGCTTGTTACATATGTCACCATTAACAATAATAATATCACTATCAATTGCAAAAGGCAGTTTTTCTTAGAGCAGTTTACATCCTGTGACAGTAAGTTTAAACTGATAAAAATGTCAAATCCAATTTAAACATCTGGCTGACTATGTGATGAACCAAACAACAACAACAACAATAATATTGGCATTGACAAAATCACCATCAGTCAATTGCAAAAGGCAACTTTACTCAGAAAAGCTTACATCCTGAGACGATATGTTTAAACACCATCAAACATTCATATCTGCTTATCCCAAAGTTCTTGGGAAGGCCTTGATAAGTGGATAAAACTCCAAACCCAGTCTGAACAACAAACAATAATACTTTTTTTAAAAAAAATTGATTTATATGCCGCCCTTCTCCGGAGACTCAGGGCGGCTTACAATGCGCTAAGCAATAGCCTTCACACTTTTGTATATTTATACAAAGTCAGCTTATTGCCCCCACAAACTGGGTCCTCATTTTACCTACCTGAGAAAGGATGGAAGGCTGAGTCAACCTTGAGCCTTGGTGAGATTCGAACCTGCAATAATTGCAGGCAGCTGATGTTAATAACAGGATGCTTTAGACCACTGTACTATCCAACTAGAAGTGGTAATAATTTTTCCCCGTAGCATTTTTCCTGCCAATGCAGAAAAAGATCTGCTTTTCTTTTTTGAATCAACTGAATGTTGATCCATTCATTGTGATGGGAATTGATCAACCAGCATGTTACCCAAGCTTGATGTCATCGGCTGAGAGAGAATGACTGGCCCAAAGTCACCCAACTGGCTTTCATGTCTAAAGCAAGACCAGAACTCAGTCTCCTGTTTTCTAGCTTGGTTCCTTAACCACTAGGCAAAACTGGCTCTCAGAAGTAAGAATAATTTATTAAATTTATATGCTGCCTGATCCCCAGCAACTCTGAGTGCTTTACAGTTGTTAAAACATTTGGAAAACAAAGATCAGTACAAAGAAAACACAGGACAAAAACACACAAAGATTGGCAAAGGGAGAAAGGGGGAGTCAGTCATCCTTTCCATTTCCTCTCTGGAACAGAGGTATTTACAAATTAAGCATAAACCTGGGGCATATAAAAGAGTAATAGAACATTTTCACATTAATCCAGAGGGACATCCATTTGTAGTTTAATTGATCATTAACTAATTATACAGATGTTTCAGCCACACAAAAACACCATTACGCCACTTCACATACAGCCTCTCAGTGAAAATTACAATCCAAGGGAGAATATTTCAGATTAAATCTATCTCTTTCCAAAGACCCTTACTCTCACCTGCCTTATTGAATTTAAGTCTCTTCACTGGCAAGATTGTGTTGGTGGTAGTGAAATATACAGCAAGGAAGTATTAGGCTTGTTTATTCTAACGTTATGTTGACTTTGAGTGAACGTTCACTTGCTGGCATAATTTTAAATCAAAAATCTGCTGCTGCTATAATTTGAGTAAAGGAATATGCCCTAAAATGCAAATTCTTATTAGTTCTACCTGATTGATCCATGTTTATTATAACACTGTGCATTCTTCCTCTATGCAGTCCAATACAGATATGATGTAAGTTACATATTACATAATACCATGGTTAAAAATTACTAACATTTCTCTTTTGATCTGCACGGGCATTGACCGTTGTTCCTATGTTTCTTCTTTAAAATGGCTTTGTGTTTATCTTTCATGGGACTTTAAAGGATTTGCATCCTGCTGCCTATCCACTGCAGGATATTATTCTAACAGAAATTATCTTTGAAACAAAGTATTGTACCTTTGTATAGCTTGGTTGGTAAACCTAATCAGGCAATGTGTCCTGTGAGATACAAATGGACTGATGATTTTCATCCTCCACAGCAATAGATCTTTATCTGGCTACTCTCCCACAACACACTTGTATTAGGCCAAGAAAGTACATTCTAAAGCACATAACAAAAGACATCTTGAATTAATTCACCGAGGCTTTACTGAATTTAAATTTCTTTTCAGCCAAGGCGGAAGAGATTTTTCTGTAGGGAAGCAATAAAGGCAATCCCCCAGGGCTTCAAACATGAAGAGACCCCTTCCAAAATACAATTCAGCATTTGAAATGATGAGACGTATCAGCATTGCTTTTTATTCCAAAGTAGGAACATTTGGCTTCTGAATAGCAAGATGGAGGCTGTTCACCCCCGAGTTTATGGGGCTGGGAGAAAGGCTAAATGTAATTTCATTTTAATTTACATGTATTTTTATTTATTAAACATCATACTATCATACCAAGACTTCTCAACCCTTGAATTATAAATTCAGTTGAAATGAATTAAATGATTAATAGAATTATTCACTAAATGTTTAATGCATTTTACCATCTTTCATGCTAAAAATTAAAGATTGATGGCACTGTTCAGAGGTGGGTACATCCAAGATATGAGACTGCCAAGAAAAAAAATGCTCATCAAAACAAGCTAAAGATTAGCCGAGCTGAAATGAATTTAGACAAAAAGATCTTTCTGGAAGGAAGAGAGGAAAGGAGGAAGTATACAGGCCTTCGTTCAGGCTTGAAGGAATATATGTATTTTGCTCTGGATTACATATCAGCCACTGTTTCACACTGACCCAATTTAGATTGATTTTAGAAGGAAACTGAAATATATTTTTGTTTGATTTTTATCAGCTTTGGAATGATATTGGAATTGGTTTGATAATATTTATATCCACTGCTCTTATTTAAGGAGAAAGATGGTCTCCACTGCAACTTGACATTCGGATCAGAAATAATGAGAATAAATTGCAGTTACCTAAATTTTAATCTGTACAACAGTAGAATGGATTGTCTACACATTTAAAAGGCTCTCCACTTCTGGCGGTGAGAGCCAAAATATGGCTTCTAGGCTCATGCATATTTTCCAATGAACAGACCGAAACAGAAAGATCATTTTATTATAATTTACAGTAGTGGCCAAAATTGTGGAAACATTTTGGAAAAAGTGTATTTTCTAAAACTAGCTAATAACACCACTTTTTTTGAGAATAGTACCATAAAATGATATCAGTGAAAAGATAATGTAATAAAGAATGTAATGCAATAACTTTTATGATGGATTTGCTATTAGAATAGCAGTTACAGTATAAAGAAGAAAAGTGAAACACATAGAAAAAACGAGATATACAAAAATTATCACGTCAATTAATACTTAGTTGGGTAACCTTTAGTATGAATTACAGCCTTACAACGTCTTCCCATGGAGTGAACCAAGTCTTTTAGTTCTGCAGCTATTATAATGTGAAACCAAGATTGAATGATTGCTTCTATTAACTGGGTTTTATTGCTGTGTCACTTCCGACTAACAAGTTTCTTTAAAGGTAAAGGTTCCCCCTCGCACATATGTGCTAGTCGTTCCTGACTCTAAGGGGCGGTGCTCATCTCCGTTTCAAAGCCGAAGAGCCAGCAGTGTCCGAAGACGTCTCTGTGGTCATGTGGCCGCCATGACTAAATGCCAAAGGCGCACAGAATGTTGTAAACTTCTTACCAAAGGTGGTCTCCATTTTTCTACTTGCATTTTTTACGTGCTTTCAAACTGCTAGGTTGGCAGAAGCTGGGACAAGTAATGGGAGCTCACTCCGTTACACGGCACAAGGGATTGGAACTGCTGAACTGCTGACCTTTCGATCAACAAGCTCAACGTCTTAGCCACTGAGCGACCGCGCCCCTTTTTCTTTAGTCGGCTCCATAAATTTTCAATTGGGTTAAGGTCTGGGCTATTCCCAGGCCATTCCAGCAGTGCAATATGATTATCTTGAAACTCAAAAAAAAAAAGTGGTGTTATTAGCCATCAAACCTCAAAAATACACTTTTTCAAAAGGTTTCCACAATTTTGGCCACTACTGTATTCAGAATGTTCGGATTAAATAGGATTCTTCGTTCAAAGCGGGAACTTCAAGACCCATTTTACATGCCCTTTTAGAGTTAAGACATCAAAGAAAATTAGAGAAAAGAGAAACGTTGATTGGACAGGACAAAAGTAACCTCTGCTTTGCATAGGAAATCAGTTACATGTAGTCAAACATGTTACATGTGTGTCCATTTAAATGAGGTCTAACGAAAGCAGGGACATAAAAATTAAGATGTTAATGAGGAAAAAAGGTCATAAGGTTGTTTGGAGTTCAGGAGAGACAAACCAGGTACCAATTAGCACTAGCAAGCTTTCTCTTCTCAGAAGACAAACTCCAGACATCCTATTAAAACAAACATGGTCCCATCCTATCCTGACCTGCAGAACAAAAACAGTGTTTATCTTTTCAGTTTAGGAATGTTAGAAGCTATCAATGAATCCATTCTACATTACCAATGGTTTGATAAGCCATTAAACATCATTTTATAAAAAGAAAAAAATAATCCAAATTAAAATTTATTTATTTATTTATTTATTTATTTAATTTGTATACCGCCCTTCTCCAACTGGACTCAGGGCGGTGAACAGCCAAAATAAAATAGAGCATACAAAATTAAAAAACAATTTAAAATAATTAAATAGTTTTGGCCCACAATTTAAAACAACCAAGTTAAAACCAATTTATAATTTAAAACCGAAACAATAGGGTCAAGCCAGGCCGGCTAGATGAAATAAATGTGTTTTCAGGGCTCGTCGGAAAGCCCGGAGGTCAGGTATCATGCGTATCTCTGGGGGTAGGTCATTCCACAGGGCGGGTGCCGCTACAGAAAAGGCTCTCCCTCTGGGGGTATACCAAAATACCAAATAACTATATTTGTTGGCAAGTACAACAGTAATACAAAGTCCATGTTGTTTGTACTACAAAGTCCATGTTGTGTGGTCTTCAAGGTTTTTAAGAAAATAGTAAATGGCCACTGTTGGAAGAAATGTCCATCTGGGTTCAGTTCCAAGTGGGGAGAAAGACATTGGAAACATGGAAGCTGTTTGAAAAGATGGTTTAATGCTGGACAGGACCACATGGTTTGAGGTCCTGACCTGGGCAATTGAGCACAAGGGGGGAGAGAGAGAGAGAGAGAAAGAGAAGGAGGAAGGGAGGGAGGGAGGGAGGGAGAGAGAGAGAGAGAGAGAGTTTTATACACTCTCTTTGGCTTTGCATTTGCTTCCTGTTCCTGTGAAAGAAATGTATTCTGATTGGTTGTCAGACTCTCATGGGGCCATGCAGGGGTAACTTTGTAGGTTGTCTTGAGTCCCAGGCTTGGTTGAATCTTGCTGGGTGATGTAATGAAGGGGCTTTGGGCAATTCCTATTATGGCTTAATGGCTTTGTCCTGGTTTGGATCTTGAGTGTGGGCTAATCCTATCATGTCCTAAGGGTGAAGGTCCTTTGTTTTGTAGATAGACTGGCCCAGTCTTTTGTCTTGTAGATAGGTTGGCGCCAGTCTTTCTGGGGCTATTAACAAAGGTGGGTGCTGCTTTCCAAGAGAATGTTTCTCCTTTTCTCATCCAGGGAGGTATAATATTCTGCCTTTTTAATATTTCCTAAAATATTTCATTCTTCTAGGAGAAGGGTGGATGCTAACTTTCTACAATACCTTCAAATATGTTTCACTGGTATTTCTGTATCTTGCAGAAAGTTGGATTAGATTAGGGGTCCCCAACCCCTGGGCCATGTTGAGCCATGGCCTGTTTGAAACCGGGCTGTGCAGGTGGCTGGCCAGTGCACACACATGCGTGCACAGCTCAAGTTGTGTGATTGGTCGGCTGGTGCACATGCGCATGAGCACAACTTGACCTGCCGCTTGCATGGGCCAGTTTCCCTCCTCACCCCCCGCCAGGCCACCAAGCCGTAAAGGTTGGAGACCACTGAACTAGATGATCCTTAGGGTCCCTTGCAATTCCATAATTTTGTGACACGATGCAATTCTATGATACAGTTGTGCAATTCCTTTGGTTGTTATTAGTTATAACTTACCATGGCCATTAAAACTATTAATGTAATAGAAGAAAAGGCATGACTCTTTATGAACAAGAACTGGAAAATAAATGGTAGAGTAGTTGGGAATATAATTATATGTTTATTTTTCAACAAATATTTCACTTTTGACATGAATACAGATCATAAAATGTAATTTTTATGTCATATCTTAAACAGTTATTTCCTCTTTTTATTTCCCTTTCTGACAAATCGCTTGTCAAATAAATTTTAGATGTTTGACTAGAAATCTATAGAATAAGCTACCACTTGTTCATAAGTGGAGCTATTAATTCCCACTGTTCTTATCAGCAAGAAAATACATTTTCCCAGGTTTTGTATTTTTTTTATATTTGTGCTCTCACTGGGAACATTAAATTATTTTACAGATAGCGGCTCAGTCTCTGAATGCAAACACATAGACCTTTCATCTGTATTTGATTGCTATTAGTTTATTTTAATTCTTATTTAAGAAATAAATATGTGTATATGGAAGACTATGTTCATTTACAAATATTTGGTCAGTTCCTCAGTGCATATATTCAGATTCCTGAAATGAGATTTATATTAACTGTGCCTATTTCAGAGAATATTTTCTTCAAATTCTCTTTTGGGAAAAAAAATAAAAATTGAATTGGCCAGGCACAGTCAGTTCAGCAATGTCCAAGGCACAATTCCTGAAAGAGTTGATCTCAGGGAAATTTCTTTGGGGAATAGGGCATCCAAGCCTGAAATCAGATATGGCTATTCAGAGCCGAAGCCTGACCATCCCTGATATTATGATTGATTGATTTTTATTTATCATATGCAGCTCACATCTCACAAGAGACCGACTAGGTAGTGTATAATAATATAAAAAACCAATAAATACATATAAAAACAATCATTATTAAAAACTATAAAAATGGATGTGAAACAAAAGAGGATGTTGTTAGCCACAGTAAGAGAACCAGTGCAAGATCTCCCAATCCCCTACAACCCCCAAGCCTAATATTTGGAACGGAGGTCTTCTATCCAGTGGTGAAATGTAAAATTTGTTACTACCAGTTCTGTGGGCATGGCTTGGGGGGGGGGGGAGAATGTGACTGGGTGGGCGTGGCCAACTTTTTTTTCTTTTTTACTTTCGCCCGAAGAGGTTGTAGAAAAAATGCTTTTAAAAGGCTCTGACGATCCCAGCTGAGTTGCCTGATTGTCAGAGCCTTTTAAAAGGATTTTTTCTACCGAAGGCTCTTACGATCAGGCAACTCAGCTGGTGTTAGGAAATGATAATTTCCTAACAATATATAAACCCTCAATATAGCTTTAAGACTGTATTGCTGTATTGCATTATACTGTGTCCTGATTGGTTAGCTCTGTAGCCAATGTCCTTAAGAGGGAGCTTGAAACATGGTTTGTTTTTCTTTGCTGATCATTATTGATCGTTACTGATCATTACTGCTCTTTGCTGGGCTTGCTACTGTTTGCAACTGTTTATTTTGTATGACTACGATGACTGGTAAGAAGACTTTGTTATTGGATTATCCCTGGACTATTGTTTTACTATCTACTGCTTTATCTGTGTATGACCTGGACTGTTTTTTGGACTGTGCCTTATTACTATTTCCTAAAAGTAAACCACAACTCAGTGTATCTGTGTGTTGGCTGTTTATTCGCAACTGCTCTCAATCGCTTTCTTGCGCACACCCTTGCTACTCAAGGGTTGCGCTGCGAATTCCTTAACAGCTGGGATTGTCAGAGCCTTTTAAAATAGGCTCTGACAATCCCAGCTGAGCCACACGATCATCAGAGGCTTTTTTTTAAACTTTTAAAAGCATTTTTTTGGCTGAAGATAAAATGCTTTTAAAAGTTAAAAAAAAAGGCTCTGATGATCGCGCGGCTCAGCTGGGCACGGGGGAGGGGATTTTTGCTACTGGTTCTCTGAAGCACCCGCCACCATTGCTACCGGATCGGGCAATCTAGTCCAAACCAGGAGCATTTCACCCCTGCTTCTATCCCAGAGGTCCCCAACCCCCAGTCCTGGACTGGCACTGGGCCGCAGCATACCAGAAACCGAGCTGCACAAACAAGCGAAGTCCCATCCGTGGGATTTAGGCAGCATGCAAAACTGCTCCCTCCAGTCCATGGAAAAAACTCTTTCCACGGAGTTGGTCCCTGGGGCCCAAAGGTTTGGGGGGCACTGTTCTATCCAACCCCATACTCAAGCAGAAAACACAATGTCCCATGCTCCCTGAAAACAACCTGTTCCCTGTCTTCCACCATATCTCCTCATCACCACCATAATACTTTGGCCTGCCCTTGTCTGTAACATATGTTGTTTATAGCACAGATACAACTATAGCTAGTCTACTGCTGCTTTATCTTGGTAAAGAAGATTATGTAAAAATTACTTGACTGATTAAAGCTATGATAAGCTGCAGAGGTCAATCAAATTATTTTGTTGGAATATTTAGAAGATATCTATATGGCTAGAAGATCAAACAAAAAGTAAGTAAGGAAAGAAAGAAAGAAATTTTCTTGAGGACATTCTGAAAATAAGGAAACAGCCCAGATAAACCATTGGGGAAAAATAATGTCCTAATCAAGGAGCAATCAGGGAAGAAATTACATCTCAATCAAGACTGGGAAGCCAAGCTATGGCATATAAACAGCCAGCAAACTCCACTCTCCCTCACATCTACTTATGTTACCTAGCCTGCTAATGAACATTTGTTTTTTTTAAAAAAACCAGGCTAGAGAATGCCAACAACCCAACAAAATATGTTTATTCACATGTTACATGGAAAATGAATGAATCGAAACGCACAATCATTGTTCTTGTTTTAATTGTCTCTTAATACAATACTTATATATATAGCTATTATGTCGTACTTGGACAGTGCCCAGAGTCACTCTGTGAGGGAGATGGGCAGTTTCTAAATTTGATATCTAAATAGACATTGGTAAATAAAAATGAACGATCTGATTATTTATGATGAAAACTGAGAGAATTACTGAAGTATTCAAAGGTTAGGGAGCAGAGGTGGTGTTCGGCAGTTTCTGACCAGTTCTGGAGAACCGGTAGCAGAAATGTTGAGTAGTTTGGAGAACTGGCAAATATCACCTCTGACTGCCCCCCCCCCCAATCTATTCTCTGCCTCCCGATCTTCTTTTGTTGCCCTGCACAGGAGAATGGAGCTGGAAAGCAGGTTAGTGGGGTGGGGAGAGAATGGGGATTTTGCAATAGCCTTCCCCCAGGAGTGGGGAGGGAATGGAGATTTTACAGTATCCTTCCCTTGGAGTGGGGTGGGAATGGAGATTTTACAGTATCCTTCCCCTGGAGTGGGGTGAGAATGG
>WNWU01000037.1:15559491-15602612 GCA_012654045.1 Ptyas mucosa | reverse complement strand
CCCACCCCACCCCACCCCATTCCATTCCATTCCATTCCATTCTATATTGAATAACACAAACGCTGAAAGGTCTTACACAAACAGATTTGAATGATTATTAAATGCAATAATGAACTGAATATAACTGAAGTACAAATAGTCCTTGACTTACAACCACAATTGAGCCCAAAATTTCTGTTGCTAAGCAAGTAAGCTGTTACGTGAATTTTGCCTCATTTTATGACCTTTCATGTCACAGCTGTTAAGTGAATCACTGCAGTTGTTAATAACACAGTTGTTCAGTGAATCTGGCGTCCCCATTGATTTTGCTTGTTAGAAGATTGTAAGATGCAGGTGATACATTATTCACAGAGAATCCTGACGAATTTCAGAAAAGTGCTAGAAAAATTGTTTAATGCAAGAAAAGTGTATATATCTGAAAATTAATATGTCAAACACTATGGTTGTTTGACAGGGAAAACGGAGTTAAGATTTGCAAGTTATATATAAATAATAAATATTTAGAGTAAATAGGCATTTTTATGCTTTTAAATTCCTGTAGAGATGAGAAAATAAATAAAGACATTTAAAGTTATCAAATGTAGAAAGAAAAGTAATAGCGTGCAATCTGTTGCAAGGAATAAATATTTGCAAAAAGAAGCAAAATGTTATGTATCAGAATGTGTTTCTGCTCCATTTGTTATATGGAAATGAGGATCATGTATATCAGTAAAAACATCCTTATATGTGGTGGGAATGGGTTATTTAAGAAATGTGCATGATTTAAAAAAGAGAGAAAGTGAGGATTGAATGGATGTTGACTGAATATGGGCTAAATATAAAAGGCAGTGACTATAGTGAAAGAAGCATGTTTAGATGGCTTGGTCATCTGGACAATTATGAATCTGGATTATATTATAAAACAAAAAAGGAAGAAGGATTAAAGTAGTGGGAGGAAGAAAAGGATGAAAGGTCACAAGTGAACAGAATTGAGATTCTCAAAAAAGAGAAATGAAAACATGAATTGGCATATGCATGTGGTAAAAACAAAGATAGTTTATGAAAATAAAAAGGCATGGGGAAGCTATAGGTAATTATGTTAATACAATTAGATTTACCTATGTTTTTCTTTTTTATTGTCCCATTCCTTAATAGCATTAGCTTACTTATTTTTTACTTTTGTTCTTCATTTTGCATAATGTTACCCACACAGAAATTGAATACTGTAGTATGGTAGATATGTTTATATATATTTTGTTGAAAAAGCCAGAATTGGCCTGATTAACAGAATAACTAAATCAAAATTAACCAAGATCAAGATTATTAGAAGTAACAGGATGGAATATAAAGTTGATTTATTTGGTTAAGGTTAAAATAAATAAAGGTCTCTGATAAACTTTAATGGACTTCTGCTGCTGTCAGGACTGAAATGATGAGGTTTATGGATTTGTTTGTAGACACGAGAACTGATGCGGGGAAAAGAGGCCATTTGTTGCATTTTAAGAGAGTGATAAATTATTTAAACTGTTTATATGTGATGAAGGGGAAAGTCATTTCTTTATGTATTTATTTTCCTTTTCTTTATTATATGCTTATTTTTCTTTCTTTTCTATTTTATTTTTATTCTTTTATTTTTTAAGTGCAATCTTTCATAAATTTTCTATTTAAAAGATTATTCTTTCTCAGTGGTGGAATTTTAGTTTTTTTCCATCTCTCACTCGCTGTTTATAAGTTAAACAATCTTGTTTTACATTCATAATCCTCTCATTGTTTTTAGTTCTTTCTTTTCTCAGTAAGAAAAATATTTGAAAATAGTTGTATCATATATTTTGACTGATACTGCTAGCCGCTGCCCACTGAAAATATCCTAAACATATAGGGCTAATCTGAGTTCATTCTTATAACGTTAAGCTACCAACCTGCCTTCCATTGAGGACCTGTATACTGCACGAATCAAAAAGAGGGCTGTGAAAATATTTACAGACCCCTCACATCCTGGACATAAATGGTTCCAACTTCTACCCTCAAAATGATGCTATAGGACACTGCACACCAGAACAACTAGACACAAGAACAGTTTTTTTCCTGAACGCCATCACTCTGCTAAACAAATAATTCCCTCAACACTGTCAAACTCTTTACTAAGTCTGCACTACTGCTAATCTTCTCATCGTTCCCACCACCCATCTTCTTCCTCTTATGACTGTATGACTGTAACTTTGTTGCTTGTATCCTTACGATTTATATTGATATTGTTTCCTGATTGCTTATTTGTACCCTATGACTATCATTAAGTATTGTACCTTATGATTCTTGACGAACGTATCTTTTCTTTTTATGTACACTGAGAGCATTTGCACCAAAGACAAATTCCTTGTGTGTCCAATCATACTTGGCCAATTAAAAAATCTATTCTATTCTATTCTAAAGGTCAAATTAAAAATACATTAAATGAATGTGAACATTCAGATTGGCAGCTAGTAATGGCTTCCTTCCTTACTTAAAAATTTCAACAAAACTGACAACTGACATTCTTTTACAACTGCAGGATTCTGTTCAACTGTTTATTCCTGTTTTTCTCTTTCAGCTGTTCAACTATTGTCTGTCTGGTATCCTTAACTCATGTTTTCCTTTGTTCCAGTACTTCATTAAACATTTAGTGCCCACTGTGGGCATAATCCATAGCTATAACACCTTTCTTGTGATTTTAGCATGAGTATATTCATAAAGATGAACTGTAACCTAACTGGGATGTGTGTGTGTGTGTGTGTGTGTACAAAGAAGCCAAAATAAACAGATATAATCAATTTGTGGACAAAGGTCACTGACAGGCAAAATCTTGGCAAAAAAGGAATAAGAGCCTTCCAGCCTAACATTGCTGGAAGAGTGTGAAAAATTAAAAGGGTGGCCAGAATCAATGGCATTATTACCATAAGAACATAAGCAATGTCTTGCTGGTTTAGATCCTGGCCCATCTAATCCAATACTCTGTTGTCAAATGGGTCTACCAGTTGGATTGCTGCCTCTACAGACAAACTGATTAGGAACAGAAAGAAATTCGCCAGAGGACGAATTTAGAACTTGTTCAAATTCATTTTTGTTCTAGATTCTTTGTCCATTATTTTTAGGAAAAAATATTTATATTTGTGTGGGGGGACATGGTAGGAGAAAAGTAGAGCCTATAATATTGATAATATTTGGTAGAGTTGGGAATAGGTGTAGTGGACACTCAGTTATTCACAGCTGAACATGATTGGGTACAATAAGCTAAAAGACTTGGCACAGAATGCCAGATTGCCAGAAAAACTCATGGACCATTAACTAGGTCAGGTATGGTCAGATAGAGAAATAGCATTGACGTAAGCCACAATGATTGATTGAGCAATCCAGAAATAACTCCGTATTTGTAATGTTTCCATCCCTCCTGTCTTCCATTATGGAAGTCAAGGCATCAGTTTCTTCCACTGGTGGAAAAGACTGATTCAAATTCCATAAATTAATCATGGAAGCTCTCAAACAATCTCCAATTCAGATTTGATCAGATTGTTTAGCTTCACCAAGATTTATCATCTGTCTTCAAAACCATGTCCTGATATTAGACAAGTGAAGTATTACCATACAGTTTCTGATTCAAATAGAAATAATTGCATCTCTTCATCATTGCATGATGGATTAAAAACGTAGAGTATCACTTAATACCCTGGATGCATGATATTCATTCCTTATTAATGAGGAAATACATTATGGGGCTGAATATTAAGTGTTTGTTTATCCATTATATTCTCTTTTCAATTCCTCAAAATGAAAAATGGGCACAGCACCATGAAATCAAATCTAGAATTCCCTAATCCCCTTGGTGTATGTCTTCATGTGTGCATAGCAATCACTTAATCACACCTGTTTTTGTATGACATGGACTGGTTTGCAAAATTCTACACTGGCAAAACCAGCTCACAAATCTGAGACAATTTCATAACTGCAGTTAGGTAGAGGGAACAAAATCCCCTCAGCTTTTTTATTATTCATTTAACTGCTTCGATAGAACAGAGAAGGGCTTTCATCTCTGAAAGATCTATTCTCATTGGTATAAGACTGAAGGAGGCAGGATCAATCCCACCATTAGACAAAGGGAGATGGTTGCAGCTGTGAAAAAGTGAGGGATGTGGAATGGATGGCAGCTTATATCACATGACTTTCTCCACCCTCCCTAATAATATACCCTGTTATCCTCAGATGGAATAATCTTATCAAGTCTGAAATAAGATTAGCTGCCATCTTGAAGCCTTTATACACTACATAAAGCAAGTTGAGAGGGATGGGAAAAAGCAAAATGTTTAGAGCAAACCATTGAAAGAAATCTATTAATCTGGGGAAGATTAAGAAGAATAAGTAGAAAATTAACCAATGCAGAGAAAGCACAGCCCCCAACTTTCCCTTCCTGCAGTAATGTCTAAAAAAACAATATATAGATAGTCCTCAATTTATGACCACAATTGAGCCCAAAATTTCTGTTGCTAAGTGAGACAGTTATTAAGTGAATTTTGCCCTATTTTACAACCTTTTTTGCCACAATTCTATATTTTCAGTTTTTTTCAGATATTTTAAATAATTATATAGTGTTATATTTAGATGACATACTGTATTTTTTCTGAGGATCCTTCCTTGCATGAGACACATTAGAAATATCTTAAAGATTATGAATAAAAGCATTTGTGTAGTTGATCTACCTCGATTAAGCTATTTGGTATACAGGCAGTCCTCAACCTATGACCACAACTGAGCCCAAAATTTCTGTTGCTAAGTGAGATCTTTGTTAAGTGAATTGTGTCCCATTTTATGGCCTTTTCGTTAAGTGAACCACTGCAGTTCTTAATGCTTGTTATGTGAAACTTGACTTTGCTTGTCAGAAAGTCTCAAAAAAGGACCACATGATCCCAGAACACTGCAACCATCATCAGTATGAGTCAATTGCCAAGCTGATTCTGAATCTTGACCACACGATTATGGGAATGCTGCAACAGTCTCAAGTGTGAAAAATGGTCATAAATCATTTTTTTCAGTGCTGTCTAACTTCGAATGGTCACTAAATGAACTGTCGTAAATCGAGGACTACCTATATATTACATGACTTGGTAAAGTTGTGATTATTCTCACCTTGCTTTATTTCACTGGATCTTGTTTGCAAGGACAGAGTAATACGATATCACATATTGCAGATCATACATTTTGTTGGGAAACTGCCAGTGTCTATGGCCATACTACTTTGTATGTTAGGTAGTTTCAAGTGACAGCAGCCTTTTGTTTCCTCTGTTGGGTGGCTGGCCTTGCTCAGAAAAGATCAGCAACCTGTAAAGCAGGGGTGTCAAACTCAAGGTCCAGGGGCCGGATCCAGCCCACCGAGTGCTTAGATCTGGCCTGCAGGGCTGTCCTGGAAACAATGAAGGACTGGCCCATGATGCCTGTGTCAGTGAAATGCGGCCCTCCCGAGCTCTGTTTTTGCTGGCAGAGGATTGCAGAAGGCCATCGCAGCTGAAAATGGAGCTTAGGAGCCTGTTTTCACTGGCAGAATGCTCGGGCCACCATAGGCACCCCCAGTGATGGGATTCAAGTAATTTAACAACTGGTTCTCTGCCCTAATGATTTCTTCCAACAATCAGTTTGCCAAACTTCTCAGAAAGTTAACAACCGAGTCTCCCGAAGTGGTGCGAACTGGCTGAATCCCACCACTGGGCGGCCCCGACACAAGTGACATCAAGTTGGCCACACACACCCTGGCCATGCCCCTCCCCACAGCCACCCTGGGGTCAAACACAACACTGATGCACCCCTCAACGAAATGGAGTTTGACACCCCTGCTGTAAAGAGAAAGGTCTATTTTGTATTATATCATACTTGTGGTATGCCATACCACAGACATCAGGTTGCATCAGGTATGGATGGAAACTGGGTGTTGTGTGCTACTGTAAAAGCCAATGGGAATTATGTATCCTGTGCATGTAGGATATTATTATTTCTTCTATTCAATTGCATCCATTTCTTAGAGGCTGCCTGGACAAGTCCCTGCAGTTTTCTTGACAATTTTTTTTCAGATGTGATTTGCCATTGCTTCTTTTCTAACCTTGAGAGAAAGTGACCGGCTCAAGGCTGCTCAACTGGTTTTGTGCTTCAGGTCTGGCCGGAACTAGAACTTTCAGTCTCCCATTTCTAGCCTAATGACTTAACTACTACATCAAAGTGGCTTTGTAGGGCATTATGCTGCATTAGAAAACAAAATTATCTGCCTCCCTTCTCCTTGATCTTCCCTTTTATGGCGTAAGTAAGTGTGCCTGATCGTCACAGGGCAGGGTGGAGAACTGAAACTCATCATTTCTGCAAGCCAGATAAAACTGAAGATTGGGAAGTTGTAAACAGGATTTTTGGGACGGCAGATATCATTGGGTTTAGCTATGTTTTCCATCCCAGTTCTTGGAATACAGACTGATACTGATAAGAATCATGACTCCTAAATGAACCAATCTCTGTATCAGAAGTTAAAATGTTGTTGGAAATAAGCCAGTTTGGAGTGGATGAAGTAACCAATTGAGGCATGATATTAAAAGAGCCTTGGTGGCGCAGCAGACTAAAGTGCTGTTAAGTAGCACCAGCTGCCTGCAATTACTGCAAGTTCAAATCTCACCAGGCTCAAGGTTGACTCAGCCTTCCATCCTTTCATAAAGGTAAAATGAGGACCCGGATTGTGGGGGCAATAAACTGACTTTGTATAAAAAAGAACACCGCTTTGAGAGGGGGGCAAAAGCCCTACTAAGCAGGTATATACAAAAGTATGAAGGCTATTGCTTAACGCATTGTAAGCCGCCCTGAGTCTCCGGAGAAGGGCAGCATATAAATTGAACCAATGAATGAATGAATGAATGAATGAATGAATGAATGAATGAATGATGCCTAGAGTTTGAGGGGAGCAAAGAGTCCTGGTGGCACAATGGTTAGAATACAGTATTGCAGACAAACTTTGCCCACAGCCTGGAGTTCGATCTTGATGGGGCTCAAGGTTGACTCAGTCTTCCATCCTTCCAAGGTCGGTAAAATGAGGACCCAGATTGTTGGGGGCAATATGCAAATAATGCTTACATTGTAAATCACCCAGAGTGTGCTGTAAAGCCCTATGGGGCAGTATATAAGACTCCATGCTATCGCTGTTGCTATAAAAAAAATTGCAGATACACCTTTTTTTTCTTATATAAAAAACCCTATTCATTTCTCAGTTCTCAATGACAATATTCATATAGATCACTCTGAAGCAGATGAATAAAAACTGGAGAGTCTGTCATGCCTAAAGACAATATTTTGCAAGAAATAATATTCCCATCTAAGCAATTTGTCAATTGTTTCATCTTGAAAACAGTCCCATCACAGAGAAAATATGTCAGGATTTCAGTGTGGTGATTTATGATTCTGTCATAACGGTAGATGCTCTCTCATGTATCTTTGATATTATGAAGCTTGGAGCCATTGTGGCTTTTCCATTTTCATTAATAAAACTAAAGGCAATGTAATATTATGGGTATAGTTAAGTTGCTAATTCCTGCTTAAGAGTCTTTCTGATAAATACATAATTTTAAAAAGGAATGCAAATGCAGAGAGCTGAGTCTGATTTTGGTCTGTGTGTGCTGGGGGATGCTCCTTTGATTTTTCAATTTTTAATAATTACATGGAAGAAAGCAACTTAATTATATATTATTACAAATGCAGGAACAGCAACCTCTTAAATAAATGGAAACTGATTATTTAAATGAGTCTCTCTCTCTATTAATCTATCAATTACATGTGCAGAAATGGCTGTTCTCACATAAGATACACACTGTTAAAAACATGGTACCAATTTATAATTATAATATTACATGCAATGGTGGATGTAGTGAAAGTGGCTCCCACTGTGGAATTGGAAGTAGCGATTCTCCTTTCCCTTCACCTTCCTAGGCAGCTTTAAAATGTGCTCCAGATGATCACCTAACCTCCTAGAGTGGACTTTGAAAGCACGTAGATGATCACAGAGGGGAGAAGAAGCAAAAGCTTGTGTTGTCCTAATGCAGTGCTTCTCAATTATTTTCTGTCATGCCCCCCTAGGAAGAAGAAAACATTTTTCGCGCCCCCCGCGCGACTGTAAATAGTATCATTATTAGAAAAAGGTCTGTTCTCCTTGAAAGGGAGGAGCATGCGCAGTCACATGTACTGGCTTAATGCTCACTATCGATGCAAATGTCAGCAGCAGTAGCCCGATTTCTTTAGCAAGTTTGATTAATTGGGGCAGCGTTATGTTTCACAGGAGAAGGTCATTGTCAGTCATTTGAGCATCAATTGGGCGCACATCCGTCGGGCAACAAAGTAAGTGTGGACTGACGTCCCACACTAAAGATGGCTCCGACAGGCTCGTGTCACAAGGGTTTTGGACAGCCAATCAGATGCCGAGGTCAAACGCGCCCCCTTTTACGGAGCCTCGCGCCCCACTATTTGAGAAGCACTGTCCTAATGTCTCAATAGAGGCAATGTGGTTTTGTGGGATTGCCTTCCTTCATGCCCGCCAGGCTCCTTTTCCCTGATATTATTTCACAGAGATTCTTTAATTTAAAAAAATCAAATGGGAAGCTAGCGTGCAATAAAGTCAAATCTCAGTATCATATTTGTTTCTAAGTATTTTCTTCTTAGGTAGATATTGTCAGGCTTGGAAACCATCTTTTTCGTTGGCTCTTCAGGCCTGCCACATTTACTACTGTGGGAAACTGGGAGGGGGAATTGTATGGAGCATGGGTGATACATAGTCATAATAACATTCCTTTCTCAGAGAGTCAAGGACATCTTGACCTGCACCTGGACGGCTGGAATTGGGAGGCATCTCCAGTTGGGACAGTGCTTGGATTGGACCATGTGATGGAAATGTGGGTGTTGGCAGTAGTGGTTTTCACTTACCTTTGCTACCAGTTCGGAACTGTAAGCGTGTGCATACATGCTTGCTTTGCTCACACATGGTGCTTCTGCGCATACACAGAACCTTCTGGGCATGCACAGAGTGTCCATGATGACGTCCAGGTGGGTGGGCAAAGCCTCCCACCGCCACCGCTACCGATTCGCCTGAACCAGGGTGAACTGGTAGAAACCCACCACTGGGTGTTGGGCAGGAACTTGAACTTTCATTTGGGTGGGGAAAGCCTGGAAACTTTCAGATTTGGGTTTTCCCAGATGTGCCAATATGACATCTTTAATAAAATGGAACTTTGAGGACATTCAAACCTCGGAGTTTTCTTTAATTGGGAGTGTTACTTGGAACCCTGACAGACATTTAATGATGCTTAGAAATTAAATGGTGGTTGGCTGAAGCTCAGACCTTCTTTTTTTTTTTTTAAACATAGAAGTCTGCTTACCTTTTGAGAAAAAACCCCAAAGGTATTAAACATTTTGCATGAGTGTTCATGACACCCTCTCAACATCCCAGGTGCGCTTACCAGCCCAAACCAGTGCTGAAATGTAAAATTTGTTACTACTGGTTCTGTGGGTGTGGCTTGGTGGTGGGTAATGTGACTGGGTGGGCATGGCCAACTTTTTTTGTTTAAAGCATTTTTTCTACAATCTCTTGGGCCAAAGAGGTTGTAAAAAATATGCTTTTAAAAGGCTCTGATGATCCCAGCTGAGTTGCCTGATTGTCAGAGGCTTTTGTTTTCTTTTAAAAGCATTTTTTTTTTGCTTTTAAAAGAAAAAAAAAGCCTCTGACGATCAGGCAACTCAGCTGGGATCGTCAGAGCCTTTTAAAAGCATTTTTTTTTTAACTTTTAAAGGCATTTGTAGAGAAAATGCTTTTAAAAGTAAAAAAAAAAGCCTCTAATGATCGCGCGGCTCACCTGGGCATTGGGGGGGGGGGGCAGGGATTTCTGCTACCGGTTCTCCTAATCACCCACCACCACCGCGACCGGATCGGGCAATCCGGTCCAAACTGGAAGCATTTCACCCCTGGCTCAAACCAACTGATTTACTGCAGAAATAGAAATCTTAAGCATCGTGCTGAATTCTTCTACATGTTATTTAAGATCCAAAATATAGGCATTGGAATGACCAGATAAATAATTATTTGAGTGGCATGAAGCATGATTATTTCATATTTTATCCCAACTTATCATGTCATATTATTGGAGTGGAATGAGTTCATTTCAGCTAAGGCTGGTACTTGATGTGAAGTATTCTTGATAAACCCCTGAGAGCTTCAATTAGTGCAAAATGTCCAAATTAGAAGTCTAGTCTCTCCAGTGATATACAGCAGTGTTTCCCATTCTTGTCAACTTTAAATTGTGAAGATGTCCACTGGCAGAATTCCCCAGCCATTTGGAGAATTAGAGATCCATATATCTTAAGGTTGCCATGGTTGGGAAAGACTGATATACAGCATAATCAGAATGGCATGGCAACCCCAATTTTATCTCCTGCTCACATATTGCTGACCCTGTCTTATCCCACTGTATTCTATACTTCAAAATTGTAAGAAAGAAACTATACTGTCCCTTTCTTCTCCAGCAACCACGATCTTGACTCAGTGCTATAATGAGAAAAATAAATAGTTTTCCCTTTTCAAGCTCAAAACATTTCAAATGTCTAATATTTGGAACAGCGTGTGCATGTTTCAACTCTTGTTCTGAACGCAAAACAAAACATGCTGCTTTGTTTCAATTACAAAATAAAATACAACCATTTTAAGTGGGGCTATGTACTGTACTATGTACTGTAGGAGCATTCTGAATAATGAGAGCCAAGTGTTGTCTTGCTTCTTAACAAGTAGAATGTTATTTATTTATTTTGGATTTCCTTTCCTTGGGTTAGTCCAGCAGTGGAAACTGCTCATGACCCTGACACTGCTGTTGGATTATACACTATAGAGTGGATTTTTGGTGTAGAGCACTGGATCATTGATCAGCACAACAAGTGAGGGAGCCATTTTGGATTTGTGTAATATTGGTGAGAGAGGCCTCAAAATAAAGACCAGCTCCGAGGGATCTGCTCTGGATTGGATTCACTGCTGGTAATTCTGCTTCTTATGGAACTGGAAAATTTAGTGGTTGCCTGGCAAAGTTTACACCGATAGTTCAATTTTAAGCATGGTTGTGTGTTTTTAGTTCATTTATACGCTACTGTATTCATCACACTAAATTCACATGTATTTAATTTCGTTTATAAGCAAGATTAATAAAATGAATGCTTAAAGGGGTAAAATATTTAATCCTTCAGAATGTTTCTGTCCAGTAAAACTCCATGAGCCCATTATTTAACACCTGAGCAGCAGGTGGCAAAGCTTGATAGGCCAAAACCCTGTGACTCCTCAAGAGCTAGAAAGGGAGGCTAAGGCTAAATCAATTTCTGTAATTCAGTTGTTCTCTTTAATAAGCCTCTTAAGTGCAGACAGTCATACTAAGATTGGCGACACCATAAACATGTTAGAGCCTTTGGCAACTGTGCAAACATTAATGCTCTCAACCTAGGTAACTTAAGGGTGAAAGGGGCAATAATTGACAGTGATGACCCCTCAGTGGAAACTTGGTGAGAAAGTGGTGGAGATAAGAATAGAATACACCTAAACACAGGACTTGTCCTGGGGTGGGAAATTCTTGGAGTTGAAGTCCATACCTCTTCAAGTTGCCAAAGTTGAGAAACACTGCTCTGTTATATACCGAGCAAGCCAAAAGAAGCTGGAAGGATGGATTTTCCCCCCACAACTTTAAATCCAGTTTTACATTCAAATTTCCTCTGCTCGTCCACATTCATATTTTTTTAAAAAAATTGATTTATATACCGCCCTTCTCCGGAGACTCAGGGCGGCTTACAATGCGCTAAGCAATAGCCTTCATACTTTTGTATATTTATACAAAGTCAGCTTATTGCCCCCACAAACTGGGTCCTCAATTTACCTACCTTAGAAAGGATGGAAGGCTGAGTCAACCTTGAGCCTGGTGAGATTCGAATAATTGCAGGCAGCTGGTATTAATAACAGGGTGCTTTAAACCATTGTACTACCAAGGCTATTCCTGGTAAGTATTGCCATCTTTTGTTTATTTATTTTCAAACCCACCATTTCTTCAAATATTTTAATCTTCCCCATAGCATATTCAATATTCACTAGTGGGCTTTGCAAAATCAAACCCAAGCCATCAGCAAAAGCATGAGGTTTATACTGAAGTACAATTGCAATCCTTTTACTCTGTTTTTTTGTCTAATGTCCCTGTTTGGCAGTTCCAACACCAAGATAAATACCAAAGGGAACAAAGGACAGCCCTGTTTTGTTCCTTTCTGGATTTCACATGGTTTTGTCAAATCTCCAATCACCATAATTCAAGCTTTCTGGAGTGTATAAATGGATTCATCTTCATCTTGATTGTTTGACTTTCAAGCAGTCTTTCCATTTAATTGGTTCACTTCACCATTTTACACACCTGGGTTATCTTTTCATTATACACGGCTGCTCTTTTTCTTTTTTTCAATACTCCTTTTCATTGTATGCTGACCAGTTGGGTGAGTTAGTCAGCCATTTAAATGCTTGGGATTAAATAGCCAAGTATGCCTGCCATAGCTTTTCTGGAGAAAACTGAAAAGAATGTGGAGATCACCCTGATTTTTTGATTTTCATATTACTTCAATTCATATACTTTAGGGCAGGGGTGTCAAACTCAATTTCATTGAGGGCCACATCAGTGCTGTAGTTCACCTCAGGGGGCTGGCTGGGTGTGGCCAACTGAATGGGTGTGGCCAACTGGGTGGGTATGGCCAGCTTGACGCCACTCCCCAAACCCCTGGCATGTTTTCTCTTTGCACTGGGTAGACCGGGCCGAAGCCATGCTGGCCTGATGTTTCCTCTTCACATTGGGTAGACCAGGCTGACGCTGCATTGGGTAGACCGGCCCAGACCATTACATTTTCCAGGATGGCCCCACGAGCCAGATCTGACCACGTCGTGGGCCGGATGCAGCCTATGGGCCGTGTGTTTGACATTCCTGCTTTAGGGCAAAGGCATTTGAGTGACTATATAACAAACAATTGCTTTCATAGTTTATATCATAGATATTTTCAAAATTATTCAACAGTATGTTTTTGTTAATTATTCTGCAAGTTGGCTGGCTGGTAGCAGACAATATAGGCTGCTACCTTAGTTATTCTTCCAGTCTTGGAATGAAAGAGATCAGAGGATTCATTCTGAATTTCTGTGGCTTTTTACGACTGCACTCAAAATGTGTTAAGTTTTTTTTTTAATAAGAAACATGGTATGTTTACCTATTTTGAGTTTTGTTCCTTTGGAATGCAGCCAACTTATTAATTTCCTGTGGCATATTCCTAGTGAGGCTGTTCTGAGCTACACACAAATCAGAATAACAGAATAACAGAGTTGGAAGTGACCTTGCAGGTCTTCTAGCACAACTCAGGCAGAAAGCTCCATACCGTTTCAGACAAATGGTTGTCCAATCTCTTAGAAACTTCCAGTGCTGGAGCATTCACCACTTCTGGAAATAAGTTGTTACACTGATTAATTACTCTAACAAAACCCTGTTCTGTTTCATGAAGATTCCAGTAAACTGCTATGGTGAAGTTACGTTAGCATAAAAGAGGTATTAATGTATTCATTAATGCTAGTCTATGACTGTAATAAAAATTGATCGATTGATTGATCCATTCATTCCATTTAAGCACCGTCCAACTCCCAAGCAACCCACCACAGCTCAGATTATAATAGAACAACATAGAAAATAAAGAGTTCTTATAGCCCAGGGATGTCAAACTGGCCCACAGGGCAATCCTGGAAACACTGAAGGAAACACGGCCCATGGGTGGTCTTCCTGAGCTCTGTTTTCGCTGGCAGGGGGTTGTAGGAAGCCGTCGCAGCCAGAAATGGAGCTCGGGAGTCTGTTTTTGGTGACAGAGTAATCAGGCCAACCACCGACGCCCCTGACATGAGTGACATCAAACTGGCCACACCCACCCTGTCCATGCCCACCCTGGCCCCCAAGGTCAAACACAATCTTGATGCAGCCCTCAATGAAATTGACCCCTGCTATAGCCTAAGAGAGAGAGAAGAAAACACATGTCATCAACCAATGTTCTCAGAATTTGTAGCTCTCCATATATATGGCCAACTAATTTTGCTAGCCAGCAAAAAAGAAAAAGAAAATAAAACATAGAATAGAAGTGAGTATGAGCACAGTAGCATTATGCCAGCATATCTTTGTTTAGCGATAGAAAGGATTGGGTTATGGTAAGCTTGGCTAGTATGAAAAGTTCCTTGATTGCTAATTAATTCATGGTAAAGCAATCATATCAATATAAAGTCATCTCAACACTGTAGCAGGAAAATGATAGCTATTAGGAGATGGCATCACTTATAAAACAATATATCTCAAAACGTATCTAGAATAACTTCCCACTAAAAGTTACCTATCCAAACTAGAAGATTCATGCAAAAAATTCTGCTCAGAGCACAGTGATAAATAATTCATTTTATATGAGCAATAGATGTATACTGTATATTTTTCAGCTTCTGCATAAAGCATTGGCTTCAGATATTATTATTTAAGCAATAATTAGAAGAAAGAAGAAAATCCATTATATTAATCAGCAACAGCAAGTTTATTTAACAATGTCACTGGCTTTCAATGCTGAACCAGTGCTGCTATAAATTAATTGGTTTGTTTTACATTGATTTTCAACTTGGAAAAATACTTAATGAAGATCATATTTTGTAGGTGTTCAGAGCACAAATTATATATCAGCATTTTATAAATTGTATTTTTAAATTGTATGATATAATATTGCACTATTTTGCAATTTCACTAGTATCAAGTTTTTTCTTACAAAGATTCCCCTCTTAGCATCAATTTAGAGGTAATTTGTATTTCTAATTTTCAGTGAGTGCATTGGCTCAATTATACTAATTAATGAATTCATGCTTTTAGACTTAATAGGACAGGTGATCTGCTAGAGCAGGGGTGTCAAACGTGATTTCATTGAGGGCCGCATCAGGGTTGTGTTTGACCTCAGGGGGCTGGGGTGAGCGTGGCCAGGGTGAGTGTGGCCAGTTCAACATCACTCGTGTTGGTGCTGCCTTTGGTGGCATGAGTGCTCTGCCAGTGAAAACAGGCTCCTAATCTCCGTTTATGGTTGCGACTGCCTCCTGCAGCCCTCTGCCAATGAAAACGGAGCCTGGGAGGACCGCATGCAGCACTCGTGAGCTTTGTTTTCAGCTGCGATGGCCTCCTGCAACCCTCTGCCAGGAAAAATGCGGCCTTTCCAACTCCATTTTTGCTGGCAGAGGCACCACGGGCCAGTCCTTCGCTGTTTCCAGGGTGGCCCCGCAGGTCAGATCTAAGCACCCCGTGGGCTGGATCCTGCCCCCTGGCCTTGAGTTTGACACCCATATACTAGAGCACCCCTGTGCTAGAGACTAATATATTTTTATGGTAGACGAATAGTCAAGAGATACTGTATCTTAGTGCTTCTGGGTGAGGTTCTATGGTGAACAAGACATCTCAAAAACAGTGGAGATGCTTTTGCAGCAGTGAATAGTGGCCAGCAGTGATAAAAGGAGGAAACAAAAGATCGCCCATCGGCACCCTGAACTGCTGCTCCTCATGAGGAGATTGTAGATTGAAGTCTTGTGACTTTCTCATGAGTACACAGTAGGGGGGTTGTGGAAGAAACAGTTCACTCACACACACAAAGGACATAAGTTCCACCAAACTTTTACTTTCTTAACCACTTTTAGATACAATCAAGCCTTGTAGATAATGTATTGTTCTCTCTAATGGACCAGTTTTTCCTATTGTATCATCTCAGTGCATGTTGTAATTGTTCCTCTACATCAAGGCTGTCAAACTCCTGGCTTGTGGGCCGGATGCGTCGGGCGCTGGCCACGCCCATGCCCAGTTTAGTGAAGGGGGAAAAAGTCCAGATACGTCACGTGATGGCGCCGTGACGACGTGAGTGGTACCCCTGCTCTACATCTTCTCTCTAAGAAAAAAGACACATGCCTATTGAGTATAATTAGACAGAGACTGTAAACCTTATTCTGTTCACTATTTTGAAGTCATTTCCTTGTCTTTCCCACTTTGGAAAGTACGACCATTTGGTCAATCTAATCAGATGTGAATATTACTTCTAGAATATTACGATGTGACACCACAGAAGAAATTGTGGAATAGTTTTACATGAAAAGGCTACTACGAAGCTTGGTCTAAACAAACCCAAAGCATACCTATCTTCTGCCATTAGCTGCAATCAGTACTAAAACGGTTGAATAAAATATGCATTAAATTGTGACAATAATCTATACATTATGTGTCATTACCTCCCTCCACATTCCCTTCAGATAAATGCATTTCCTTGTCTGCTCTTCATCAAAATGCTTTGGCAGCTGGCTGCCTGGATTCCATTACCTACAGTTCAGTACTCTTTGGAAGATGGCTCTCTGTATTACCTTAGCAACCTTTCTTTGTATGCGTGTCACATCTTGGCATGAAGTGGTAAGCTCTTTCCCTATCCCCCTTTTTCTCTCATCTTTTGTAAGGCCTGCATTCACTTTCAAAGGATGCCCTTATGCAACCTTTTATATAGGATACTTCAAACTTTTGCATTGCACCCTGCATTCTTCACTGTCCACTCTCTTCCTTCCTGCAAAGCAAACCTTGCTTGGATTGATTATGGAGCAAGAGAAGAGTTGGCCTATTATCTGGATAGTCTTGTGTGATTTCACATGCCACTGAGATTAATGGAATGATATGTGTGACCAGCAGATGCCCCATACAGCTAATTCAATCATGTCTTCCTCCTGGTTAAAAGAGAAATGTTCAAATAAATGAAAGTGCAAAGAAGCAGTCTCCAGGGGGAAAATTTTTTCCCTCATTCTCACTATATATTAAATGATAGCATAAAACCCCATTGCAGTTATCAGAGTTTCAGTCAGCTCAACCCACACAATTAATTAGCTAATTAATTAAATATAAGTAACATAAATAAGTATATAATAATTCATAAATGTAAGTGTATAATTAAAATATAATCATAAATACATAATAAAGGCATATAATTAATCGTAATTAATAGCTATAAACTATTTGTTTTAAAGTTTTACGAAGAACATAAAACTAACACAAACTGGTCAACAGTAAAAGCAGTAAGAAAAGAAAAGGAAAAAAGAAAAAGAAAAATGCAGAAAGAATAAAAGGAAATAGAAAGAAGCTTCCAAATTTCTTTGCAGCAAATATGGGTGCAATAAAACTATCTCTTTCTCTATTGTTACAAACCAAAGCTCATTCTTTTTTTATTATCCAGTTTATTTTTTGATAATCAACAGTCATAAAATCAGACTGTATTTTGAAAGTGATTGCGACAATGAAACTGATGCAGTTGGGTGGAAAATCCAAATTAAAATGATGCATATGTGCACAGATAAATAATGTGTATATAAGAATGTCTGAGTTTGCAAATCTGTATTGGAAAACAAGTTTAGCAGAACTAACTATATACAAAGAATAGATTACTGAAACAAACTAGCTGTATTAATGGCATTGTTTCAAAATCTAATAAATGAACAATGAAGGAACATTAATGTGTACACTTATTCTGACATTTACTTTTGGGAAACCAGTTAAACCAGTTTTGGGCTGTTTCAAACATCTAAACATCCTGTTCAACCTGAAATGACAATGGAGCAAATGAAAGGTGAGGATTCATTAGAGAAAAATCAAACTATTTCAATCCACTTTTATTTCTCAATCCTAAGAATTATATTCTCTTCCTTCAATCATAAACACTTTGTACAGTATGTGTTTCACAGAGTGCGAAATAAGTCATTAGATTTATAAGAACCTTCTCTAAATAATTGGATGAATAATTTTAAAAAATGTGAGATCCAGAAATAAAAGCAGAATGGCTGCAATGCACAGAGCTCACAGTTCTTTATAGATTGATCTAACCTGGTAAAGCTCCCAGTTAGCTCAGTCCTACATAAATTTGCTTTGGAATAATTCCATGAGTAGATTCTATTCCCCGGTAGTAAAACTGCAGTTTTACAGACACTTATGGTGCAATGTTTCAAAGCCAAGGAAAAGTGCACAAAATAATAAAATATTACAGTAATAGATACTGTATCGAAGAGGGTTATGTCTCCTATTTTCATACATAAACTTTTAAAATATACAAAACAATAAATCATAATAATACCAATCATAATTTATGCCAGAGATAAATAATTCAGTTTTAGCCTACTCCCTTAAAAAAGAATTGAGGCAATTCCTATTTGAAAGACAGATGCCTCTGCTGTTGTTAAGACCCTTTTGTATCAGCTGATACCCTGCTTTGGTGTATTACGATCCATTTCATTAGTACCCCTAATAGATGTTCAATATTAAGCTCAAGGCTTATTGTGTTTGTCATCTTTAGTCATTAGGTCTTATGAAATGCACTCCTCTGGAGATGTCTCAATTTCAAATTTACCCTTGATTTGAAATTGAAGCTCTAATGCAGGGATATCAAACTCAAGGCCTGGGGGCCGGATCTGGCCTGCGAGGTGTTGAGATCTGGCCCACTCTAGAAACAGTGAAGGACCGGCCTATGGTGCCTCTGCCAGAGAAAACAGAGCTCGCAAGGGCCATGCGTGGCTCTCCAGGCTCTGTTTTCGCTGGCAGAGGGCTGCAGGAAGCCGTCCCAGTCGAAAACGGAGCTCGGGAGCCTGTTTTCGCTGGCAGAGTGCTCGGGCCACTGCAGGCATTCCTGACATGAATGATGTCATGCTGGCCATGCTCACCCTGGCCACACCCACCCTGGCTCCCCGAGGTCAAACACAACCCTGATGCGGCCCTCAATGAAATCGAGTTTGACACCCCTGCTCTAATGGATTAACCAAAAGTATTGATTTTGTATGCAAAATAGGTAGATTGTTGCTGTGCTGCTATATCTCCTCCCCTCCCCCCCGACTCTGAGGGAAAGACAGATCCAAAATTGAAAGAGGGGAATGAGCTACGGTTAGTTAATCAAAGAATCTACTATGGCGTATATGGAAGCATCCTTCTTAAGTGTTAACAAATCCCACCGGGGCCAAATGTGAAGGATTGCCTCAGAGGATATATCAATCATATTCAAAGAGGGCACTTCAACTCATGTTGTCAGAGTAGGAAGTAACAAATTTGTGGCTGAAACCAACAGTGATCAAGAATTGGCTGCTATGATGTCGGGCTAACCAAGCCGGGCTAACCTATGATGTCGGGCTAACCAAGCTAACCAATACCTATAGAGCAGGGGTGAAATCCAGCAGGTTCTAACAGGTTCTGAAGAACCGGTAGCGGAAATTTTGAGTAGTTCGAGAACTGTCAAATACCACCTCTGACTGGCCCCAGAATGGGGTGGGAATGGGGATTTTTCAGTATCCTTCCCCTGGAGTGGGGTGGGAATGGAGACTTTGCAGTATCCTTCCCTTGCCACGCCCAAGCCATGCCCACCAAGCCACACCACACCCACAGAACCGGTAGTAAAAAAAAAATGATTTCACCACTGCTATAGAGATGACAGCCTTATTCCTTTTTAAAATTTACATTTATTAAAAATTTTCATATAATAAAAACAAATCAAAAGAAAGACAAAGAAAAACAGAACAGTTCAAGAAAAGAAAAAGAAAACTAAAATTAAGAAATATAGAGATATTTTTAAACAGATAATTGCAATCATATTGTCTCTCCTCCCTCTTAAATATTTTCAAGCTCAAGCCATCACCGACACTCATTAAGCAGCTTTATTGTCTCCTGCTTATGTTACAAGACTCTCTTCAGACTGCTTGCCTTTCTGTGGGAATGACCAGATAAGGCTTCATGGATCTTAATGATCAATGTTGTGGCTGTGCAACAATTCCAAACTGTGTCCTGCCTGACAACTAGTTCCAGCCTAGCTGGCAGTTTCCCAACATCCTCCCCACATCCCCCATTTAATCCATATCTTCCTTAATCTTCAAATCATCAATTCATTTTTTTTTCTTTCAGCAAAAATCCATAGAAAATTTTCAGTCTTTCAAAAAAACGTTTTGTTGTTTGTTCTGTGATCATACTCTGATATTTTCGCAATCACTCCTTCCACTGTGGAACTATCATTCTTCCATTGTTGTGCATACAATAATGTTGCTGCAGTTACCCTGTACTGTATATCAATCTACCATAAGACTTCTAATTCATTGTCCATAAGTTCCAAATCTCAGCCTTATTCCTGCTACCCTACTGAACATTACAGCTTTTATTAACTGGCTCTGGGGCTTATGAACTATGGAGAAATAACTTATGGTTGACTTTTTTGAATGTATAGTCCCCTGTAGGTACTTAGCCAAATTGTTGTATCTGTTTTCCCTTGATAGTCACTTAGGCCGATCTAGTATGTTCGTTGCTGATGTTCCTTCATTCTGTGAGTACCCTATAACTACCCTTTGTTTGACGTGCTTTGTCAAATCAAAACAAGATATCCTTTTATTTGCTTTGGGTATACCACAAACAGATTGTCCCAGAGGTGGGTTTCAGCAGGTTCTGACCAGTTCTGGAGAACCGGTAGCGGAAATTTTGAATAGTTCGTAGAACCATTAGTAAAAATTCTGACTGGCCCCACCCCCATCTATTCTCTGCCTCCCAAGTCCCAGCTGAAAAAAGCTGAGGAAATTGGGATTTTACAGTATCCTTCCCTTGGTTTGGGGAGGGAATGGAGATTTTACAGTATCCTTCCCTAGTATAAGAAGGACCAATTTTATGGGTACATATGAGCCACGGTGGCACAGTGGTTAGAGTGCAGTACTGCAGGCTACTTTTGCTGACTGCCAGCTGCCTGCAATTTGGCAGTTCAAATCCCACCAGGCTCAATGTTGACTCAGCCTTCCCTCCTTCCGAGGTGGGTAAAAGGAGGACCCAAATTGTTGGGCGCAATGTGCTGGCTCTGTAAATTGCTTAGAGAGTAAAGCATTGTAAAGCAGTATATAAGTCTAAGTGCTATTGCTATTGCTACTATTCTCTTGGATCTATATTTTTCCTGATGTTTCTATCAATTATGAGATCAGCTTTTCATCCCATAAATACTGCTTCAAATGCATAGCCAATCCTCTAGCACAGTATAGGTTTCGATTTTACATTGGAATTAGATGCTTGTTCCCTTTGTTGGTATTATCTTCCTAGAAAATGCTACTGCAAATATTTCAGCAGAACTAGGGAAAAAACCTTCAGTGCTTCTTCTCATGCTATTCATGGTTTACAGCACGTAGTTGAAATCATCAGTCATATGAGCTTGGATAACTGCTTATTAGCTTCCCAAGGAAAATTTGTAAACTAGCCAACACTTTCTGTTGAGTGCAGAGCATGAATATTGCTGAACAGAAATTCGTATCAATTAGTGTTCATCAAAAAGAAACTCTTATAAACAGCGGATTCATATGTCAGTAAATGCTACTTCAGTTCTTTTTTTGTCTGATCTCCCCAGTGTTCTTTGTTATTTTAAAAACATTATTTTATTTTTGCTCATCTAATAATCATTTGATGTCTTTGGTTTTGTTTCACTTGTTCATCCTGTATTGGTTCTTGCTTGTCCCCCAATAAAGTGAGAACGCAGAAGGCAAAAAAAAAATATTTATTGATTTTGTATATTAGCACTGTATTGCTTATATCCCCTTACTTGCATTTCCTTCTTTTAAACATGGAATTTTACAACTGTGCCAATAGGTTGTCAGTGATTTAAATACTTACAGAATCTATGCCCTTAGTAAGCATGACTGATTCAAATGTTTTCTTCCTAATGTTTTCCCACAAGTGCAGGGCCACTTCTTTGGATCAACCAAGGGGTTAATCCATTGGTTATGACAGGAATTGACTCACCTGAGCTTGCCTGAGCCAGACCCCATGGGCTGAGAGTGACTGTCCCAAAGTCACCAAGCCAACTTTCATGCCTAAGAGCGGACAAGAACTCACAGTGTCCTATTTTGGTGCCTTAACCACTAGACCTGTGATGGCAAACCTATGGCACGGGTGCCACAGGTGGCATGTGGAGCCATATCTGAGGACACACAAGCGTTGCCCTAGCTCAGCTCCAGCACACATGTGCCCTCTGGACAGCTGATTTTCGGGCCTTCTGGGCACACCGGAAGTTGGGAAATGAGCTGTTTCCGGCCTCTGGAGGGCTTCCAGGGGGGTTGAGAAAGGCCATTTTTGCCCTCCCCAAGCTCCTAGAAAGCCTCTGGAGCCTGGGGAGAGTGAAAAATGGACCCACTGTGCCATCGCATGCCAAAAGCGGGGGGAACGTGGGGGGAGCATGTGCATATGCGTGGGAGGGTGAGGCACGGGTGGGCATTGAATTATGGGTGTGGGCACACACAACATGATCCCCCCGCTCTCCCCCCGCTTTTGGCACGCGACAGCAAAAAGGTTAGCCATCACTGCACTAGACCGACCAGGCTCTCAGTTTAATGATTGATTCAAAAATGATGCTTCTTTATCTCTACTCCTTTTTCCACTGTAAAGTACAAAGTCAAAAACAGTTGTGACTTGGGCACTTTTCCATATCAAAACGTCTATGCCACATTTAAAAGAAAGTGGTTGCAGTGTCTTCACCTTCTGAATCAGGGGTGTCAAACTCAAGGCCTGAGGGCCGGATTTGGCCCATGGGGTACTTAGATCTGGCCCATGGGGCTGTCCTGGAAACAGCAAAGGACTAGCCTGAGGTGCCTGTGCCAGCAAAAATGGAACTGGCAGAGGGTTGCAGAGCAGTGGTGAGATTCAAAAATTTTTATTACCGGTTCTGTGGGTGTGACTTGGTGGAGTGGCATGGCTTAGTGGGTGTGGCTTTGTGGGCATGACAGGGGAAGGATACTGTAAAATCTCCATTCCCACCCCACTCCAGGGGAAGTTTACTACAAAATCCCCATTTTCTCCCAATCAGGTGGGACTGATTAGAATAGATGGGGGTGGGGCCAGTCAGAGGTGGTATTTACCGGTTCTCCGAACTACTCAAAATTTCTGCTACCAGTTCTCCAGAACTGGTCAGAACCTGCTGAAACCCACCTCTGTTGCAGAGGGAATTTGGGAACCTGTTTTCACTGGCAGAGCGCTCGGGCCATCACAGGTGCCCCGACATGAGTGACATCGAGCTGGCCATGCCCTTCTGACCCCCCCCCCCCCGAGGTCAAACACAATCCTAATGCAGCCGTCAATGAAATCGAGTTTGACACCCTGTTCTGAACAGTACCTATGTCTCATTTTCTTGTATATCTCTCAATTACGGCCCTTTCTTGATCGGGATTCCCTGTGCACAGTCACTCACACCCTTGTCACCTTTTGCCTTGATTACTGTAATGCTCTCTACATGGGGCTCCCCTTGAGGGGCACCTGGAGGCTCCAACTGGTCCAGAATGCGGCCGCGCGGGTAGTGATGGGAGCAACGTGGCGCTCCCATGTAACACCACTCCTGTGCGAGCTGCACTGGCTCCCAGTGGTCTTCCGGGTGCGTTTCAAGGTGTTGGTTATCACCTTTAAAGCGCTCCATGGCATAGGACCTAATTATCTACAGGACCGTCTACTGCCACAGACGACCTCCCATCGACCTGTGCGCTCCCACAGAGAGGGCCTCCTCGGGGTGCCATCAGCCAAACAATGTAGGCTGGTGACCCCCAGGGGGAGAGCCTTCTCTGTGGGGGCACCTACCCTCTGGAATCAGTTACCCCCCGAGATAAGGAAAATCCCAGACCTCAGTGCCTTCCGTCGTGCCCTGAAAACTTACCTCTTCAAACAAGCCGGGCTGGCTTAAGCAGTATTTTATATTTTAAATTTTAAATTTTATGGGGATTGGTATTTTTAATTTGAGCCAAAATTTATTATTCTATTTTTAATTGTTCTTATTGTTTATATTATGTGTTTTTTAATTCCAGCTGTACACCGCCCTGAGTCCTCAGGGAGAAGGGCAGTCTATAAATTTAATATAAAATAAAAAATAAATAAAATTACAAAACAATTGTCTTTGTATTTTAGGGCTTCTTGTAAGTGTGATACATGTCAACTAGCTTTTATTAACATTCTAAATAAGACCTTTGCTACCTTAGGAATCTTGCTATTGGCTTTTCTGGGTGCAAGAGACCAGTGACTCATTGTAATATCCTATCTTCAGAAAAATGAAATGAATTTTCAGTCCTACCCAATTGTTGACGTTTATATGAGTGAAATTACCACCACGCTTACTTAACAATAGTTTAAAATGAAATGAATTTGATTAATTTTATTCTTAACTGTTCTTATTTCTGTTGCCTGTATTACATTTACATTTATTTTATTATAAGGAGTTATTTGTACTACTTGTATCATTGAATGTATTGAAAATTCAACAAGATGATTCTTTTAAAAAAGTATGATAAATTGTGGACATATCTGAGCAGCTGGTGCTGGTTGTATGGATTTTTGCTAAAACACATCGTGTTGAAACTCATTTTTTCTCATTAGTCTACACTTACTACTCCATAATGACAAAGAGAAAACAGAATTTTTCAAATATGTGTAAATTTGTTCAAAAGAAAAAACTGAAATATCTAGGTTGATGAAGATCTGAAGAATTCCAAAGCTTGTATATTTTGTGATGTTTGAATTGATATAATAAAAGTAGTGTCCTAAAATGGATTTAAAAAATGAAGATATTATTAATTTCTGGAGCCTTCTCATCTAAAGAAAACTAAATTTCTAATGCTTGTAGCTCTTTTTAGCATTATAGAAAATGTTTAACAATATGCTCACATCTAAGTGTTGTTTTTATAATATACCATGACAATACTTCTATATTTTTGTCTCTGAAAGGAGGGAAAGTGAAAGCAGACTTAGCATATAGCCTTCGTGCTTTCAAATCTGTGGCTTGAATATTAATGATCTGTCACAGAATGCTGCAGGGTTTGGTGGAATGGTTTAGCTGGGGCTCTGTCATATAATATTAATTGTGCTGCTGATGGGAAGATATCTTCAACTATCCAGGAGCTCGGGATTTGTTACAGAGGCAGTGCAACAAAGGAGATAAAAGTGGATGGTTGCGAGATCTACCGACAAATTGTGCTGTGGGAGGATGATTAGAAGACTGTCTGCCAATGATTCTACTTGGAATTTATCAGCTTATGTACAAATATGATATCTCTATGTATCCACTGTTCTAACAACAGAGCAAATTAGCAAGTTTATGGTAAACAATAAGATTTAATTTTTTTCACCCTTTGATTTAAATTTTTATGGGATATTTGGAGTGCATTATCATGAAATGAAATGAAATCAAATGAAATCATATCAAATCAAAAGGGAGGCAGGAAGGAAGGAAGGCAGGAAGGAAGGAAGGAAGGAAGGAAGGAAGGAAGGAAGGAGGGAGCTTTATTTTTATTTTTTTACACAGAAGCACTCACCCACTCACCCACATGTCTCCACATGGCATACACACTTCAGTTGAAGTATAAAATAGGAAATACTGTAGTACTTTCATGTTTCACATCTATGCAGAACAGTGGTGGGTTCCTCCCGGTTCGGCCCGGTTCTCCCGAGCCTGTAGTGGTGACGATATGATGTCACCGAACTGGTTCTGCCCCCTGCCCTCCCCATGCCCCCCCACCCCTCCACCCCCCATCCCCCACGTTATTCTTACCTTTTATTTGGCCCCACCCCCAATCTATTGCTGCCTCCTGAGTCCCAGCTGATGGCTAGAGGGAAAAAAACTCTTGCCGGGGGACTTCAAAGGGCCGCCCTACAGCTGATCAGTGTTAAAAGAAAACAAATGAGTAGACCAGTGCCTGCAAAAAATAAATGGGTAGATCGGTACAGCTCTGCAAGCAGTTAAAAGCCTGGTAGACCAGGACCTCTGCTAAATCCTAAAGAATTGTCACATGACCATGAAGCCACGCCCACAAAATAAGCCATGCCCACAGAACTGGTAGTAAACATTTTTAGAACCTACCCTTGATGCAGAATAAATGCAACCGAGGTTGTTTCATAGGTTAGTGAATGCAGACTTGCTACCTATGGCGTCTGTTTTGTTATTGTATTCTATACTGTTCAATAGCAACATTCTTTCTGGGATTCACAAATATGCATTACATGGGGTGAAGTTCCTCTGAAAACAGTGTCTCAAATGGTGGCAGCCATGAGTAGTAGGGCCTTGCGCAACTTCATCTTGTGTCATCTGCACCCATTGGGACCACTGGGACTGGAACTGGGACCACTGCTCCCTGTCATTCATGCCCTCGTGACCTCCAAAATGGATTACTGCAATGTGCGGGTACATGGGCATGCCCTTCAGGAATATTTGGAAGTTTCATGTAACACATAATGTGAAAATGTGGGCAGTTACTGGTGCCAGTTACTTAGCACAAGGGACACTACTCTTCCCCAAGATGCACCAGTTTTGAGTGTGCCTGTGGGTGCAATTCAATGTGTTAGTTGTTGGGCTTCCACTCATAATCAGAATCCATTGCAGAAAGCATAGCTGGAAAGAGATTGGGTTTTCAAACTGAATGTAGTTAGGCAACCTGTATTTCTACTTTCACCATCATTGCTCCTCAGATTCCATATTTCTACTTTCATCATCATTGTTGCTCAGATTTTATGGAATATGGAAAGTAAGTCAAATCCAGCCTTTTGAAAAAGACTAACGTTTGCTTAAAGTCAAAGAAAATCTCTGTTGTCCCTTGATGTTCTTAGTCATTCAATCATAAATGTTCTGGTGGCTAAACTAACCCTTCAAATGTCACTTGATGAAAAAGATTTAAAATGAATTTTTGTTAATGTGCCTTGTACAAAAATAATTGTGTGGTCAAAAGATTCTTATGGCAGTGATGGGATTAAATTACATATTGTGTGATTTCTCATCATGGAATCCTGTAACCTTTTCTGGTATCACTTATCTTTGCTTCTTTAATAGCTTTCTTTCCCAGGGCTAATACTGTGATTTCTTTCATTTCTGTATTTCCAAGACAATGAACAGAAATGTAAAAGGATCACAGTAAACTATAGTTTCATATCCAACAGACTTAAGTTAAACATACACTAATGCTAAGCACTATGAACATAACTTTATGGATTAGTACTCTTTGGCTACAACTGTACACATGAAGAGAGGTCTTCTTAGATCTTGGGAGCATTGCTGAAGACCAGAAGAGGATAAAGAGTGCCAAGGGACAAAAGCTAACCAACTCAGAAGGCATGGTAGACTATCAGAAAATGTCAGAACAAAGAAGGGTCAAAAGTTTTTATCAATCAGTGGAAAACTTACTGCCAGCATGATTTTGAGCTCAAATTTCCATCTTTTCTGTAAATGGTAACTTAAATTCAAAAATTAGGAAATGGATAGGATTAAAAATAAAATAGCGAACACATGTATTAAGCTCAGATCATAAGTAACCTATACATACAGTGTTGAAATCTAAAATTTGTTACTACCGATTCTGTGGGTGTGGCTTGGTATGGGGGGGTGGTAATGTGACTGGGTGGGTGTGGCCTTTTTTTCTTTTTACTTTTAAAAGCATTTTTTCTACAACCTCTTCAGCGAAGAGATTGTTAAAAAATGCTTTCAAAAGGCTCTGACGATCCCAGCTGAGTTGCCTGATCGTCAGAAGCTTTTTTTCTTTTAAAAGCCTCCGCTGATCAGGCAACTCAGCTGGGATCGTCAGAGGCTTTTAAAAGCATTTTTTTTTACAACCTCTTCAGCTGAGATGCCTCTGATGATTGCACGGCTCAGCTGGGCATGGGGGGGGGGGCAGGGATTTTTGCTAATGGTTCTCCGAACCACCTGCCTCCATCGCTACCGGATCGGGCGATCTGGTCCGAACCAGGAGCATTTCACCCCTGTATACATATATGTTTAGAGCTGCTTCAGTTGGTTCTGAAGCCTAGAACCAAAGATGGTTAAAATGCCAAGCTGCAGCAGAAATGACTTTGGCTTCTGCTACCATAAATAATCCTGACTATCTCCTGCTGGAAGAATGTAGCTGCCAAAAATGAAAGTGGAATGCTGTGCATGTTATGAGAGGTCTTTTTAGTTAATCAACCTGGAAAAAACTGGAATGTTATTTTCTACAGAGTTTCACTCAAATCCTCAGAACTCACACAGATAAACCTGTGATTGGACGGGTGAGGTTCAACTGTTGTCTTTTAGTGGCTTTTGATACTGTTAACCAAGATTTCCTTCTGAGAAATTTGGGAATAATAAAAAGCATTGCTTTGCAATGATGCTGTTTCGAGCATGTTTCAGATAGTGTTGCTTGGAGATATTTGCTCTTTGAAGTACTTTGGTATCTCTTGGGACTCAATTCTCTCTAATGCTTATTAACATCTACATGAAGCCACTTCTGCAAATCAACAACATATTTTGATCTGGGTATTTTCAGGATGCAGTAGGATGGGGGAAGGGGGTTGTCTTGGAATGCATCTTGACCCTGGCAATTACATGGACACGTTTTCTTGGCAACATTTTTGGAAGTGGTTCACGATTGGCTTTTTCCCAGATCTGAAAGAGAAGGAGTGGCCCAATGTTTTCCCTGTTGTAAAGCATTATCAGGCAGTGTATAAGAGCCGCAATGGTGCAGTGGTTAGAATGCAGTATTGCAGGATAACTCTGCTCACTGCCAGGAATTCAATCCTGACCAGCTCAAGGTTGACTCAGCTTTCCATCCTTCTGAGATAGGTAAAACGAGAACCCAGATTGTTGGGGGGCAATATGCTGACTGTATAAGAGAGGGCTGTAAAGCACTGTGAAGTGATATATAAGTCCAAGTGGTATTGCTATTGCTAAGTGCTATACTCTTGATCAGCATGAAGTTGCACCCCTTGGAAAGAGCAGATACACCGTCAGAGCATTTGCAGCGTGACTACTTTTATGAGACAACCAAGGAGCAAAACACAGCACAAAGAGACTTAGACATTTAACAGTGGTTTTATATTCAAGATATATACAGAAATATACTGTACATGGTTGGCAAATACCTTATAAGCAATCACTCTTCTTCTTAACTCTACACAGAGAACTTAGCAATGAATACCGGACACAAGGAGAGAGAATGTGCCCTCTCCTGGCTGAAATTTATAAGCATCTCTTTAAGGGGTGAAAGACTTGTGTGGACCCCTTCAGAGTCTTAAAGAGGCTATACCAATTCATTCTCATTGCATCAGCCTTGCATTTCATTAGCTTTACAGTTGCATTAGCCTTACATTGGCGGTCAGCTTTAAATCATCATTACCCTGACATACACATTCTAAAGGGCTTCTAAATCCAGCCCTATCTAGAACTTTCCAGATGAGAGCAATGACTAGAATGGCCTTTATCCATTTCTCCATTGCTCTGATGTCAATGTGTAATAGCATTCAAAGTGGTCAAAGTCATACTCTATAAACTATGAGGACTTTACAGACTGCCGCAGAGCCAACACATAGAAACAATATATTCTCTCACTCTGAAACTTCAAGTCATAGTCAAGCTAATGTCACAGGTGCAGAAAACTGCTTCAGTACGTGTCTGAAACAAACTAAAGTGGCTTCTGCAGGTTGACTTTCAGAAGCAAGAGGCAAAGGAAGTAATCCCTCCACTTTGAATTTTAGAAAAGGGGTGCCACTTTACAGCATCACTTTGAAGCAGCTCTTCCACAACTCTTTGATCAAATAGAGTGAAGATTTGTATAGCCCTCCCAGTTATTGACTTTAAATTGTTATACAGTTTCAGATTAGATTACCTCAGAGAAATCCCTCCATTTATAGCATCCTTCACACTCACTCAGGTAATCTAAAAGTTTGCCTACTGTGCACTCATCCTATGGCAATTTTGGATTGAGGGCCCTTTGATGCTACCTCAGGTCTCTTGAATGTGCACCCTGCTGAGCTGAGAAGACCAAGTCTTTTGTTTTTAAGCAAGTTTTTAAAAATTCTTTTATAAAATGAAATGATGTTTTGTAACTGTTCAAGGCTTCGTTTATGTTAAATATTCTAGTTTTAGCTTAGTTTCAAGATTTAATATTTTATGTTGTGTTGTAAACTTCAGAAGTCAGTTGTCTGAAAGGGGAGTAGAAGGATAGATGTCTCAAATAGGCATAGAAGCCATAAATATTTTTCACAGGTTCACTAGGTGGACACAGTTCTCATGCTTCCTTGTGATATTTATTTATTTAGTTAGTTGGTTAATTAGTTTGTCAAGCATGTATGAGAAAACAAGTATAAGTATGAACATAATATATAAACACATAAGTATAAACAGGTATAAGTACCCTGTTTTCCCAAAAATAAGACATCCCCTGATAATAAGCCCAATCGGGTTTTGAGCGCATGGCAATAAGGCCAAGCACCTATTTCAGGATTCAAAAAATATAAGACAGGGTCTTATTTTCAGGGAAACACAGTATATACATTATAAATTAGTACAAATAATTGGGAACAGTAGGACAGGGACAGTAGGCACTCTGGTGAGCTTATGCATGCCCCCTTACAGACCTCTTAGGAATGGGGTGAGGTCCACAGTAGACAATTTAAGGTTAAAGTTTTGGGGGTTTGAGGATATAACAACAGTCAGGTAGTGAGTTCCAGGCATTGGCCACTCTGTTGCTGAAGTCGTATTTTCTGCAATTGAGTTTAGAGCGGTTTACTTTGAGTTTTTGAGGTTTGAGGTTTGAGGTTTATTTGATTTGTATACTGCCCTATCTCCCGAGGGACTCAGGGCGCTGAACAGCCATATAGTAAAACAATATGCATACAAAATTTAAAACAATTAAAATCTGATTAAATAGTTTGGCCTTAATATTTAAAACCCTAATAATTTAAAACAAGTTAAAATTACAAAATTACATAATTATTAAAAGAGGAGAAATTAGGCCAGGCCAGCCTGGTTAAATAAAAAGGTCTTAAGAGCGTGGCGGAAGGTGCGTAAGTCCAGATCCTTCGTATCTCTGGGGGGAGCTCATTCCAGATGGTAGGTGCCCCCACAGAGAAGGCTCTCCCCCTGGGGGTCGCCAACCGACATTGTTTGGTTGACGGCACCCTGAGGAGACCCTCTCTGTGAGAGCGAACCAGCCGGTGGGAGGCTACTGGTGGCAGCAGGCAGTCTCGTAAATAGCCAGGTCCAGGTCCAATTTTATCTATTGTCTGCTCGTGTAATGTTGTGGTTGAAGCTGAAGTAGTCATTGACAGGTAGGACATTGTAGCAGACAATTTTGTGTACTAAGCTTAGGTCAAACTGAAGGCAGCATAGTTCTAAATTGTCTAAGCCCAAAATTTCAAGTCTGATGGCATAAGGTAATCTATTGCGAGCAGAGGAGTGGAGTACTCTTCTCGTAAAATACCTCTGGACTCGCTCAATTGTATTAATGCCTGTTATACAGTTATACAGTGTTCTCGATGGGTAAGGTGAACATTATTGGCTCTGCTACCAAAAGTGCTGTATTGCTGTCAGTAGCTAAAATAATTGAGGAAGCCGCCTTTCTTCCTCCTTGGAAATCAGGTGGATCCAATGACAGATACTACAGAGCTGGAAGAGAACAGTGAATCGAACCAACAAGATGCTACTCCAGGGGTTCTTTTTCAGTCTATATCTCTCAGAAGTCCCTGAATTCAACTGATTGGTTCATTACCATTTTGCACAGCAGGTGAGAGCTACTTAGAAAAACACTAATACATCAAAGAGCGCATTCATTCCTCTCATCTTCAAGCTGGCCTTAGTGTATAAGGTTTCTTCCTTCTGCACACAGGACTTGAATCAGGAAAGAGCATTTCTCATTTGAGATTTATAGTACAAAGAAGCTGTATGTATCTGACACTGACATGCAAACTCTAAAACAAAATTTTACATCTTGTTCAAAAGTTGGCATAGTTATGCCATGGATGCTTTCCCCTGTTGTTTTGATGGGCTCTGCTAATTTTATAGTATGTTCCTAATTTATTTTTGTATATTTATGAAACGAAAATATGTTGCTGCTTTCAAAGCTCTCAAGCTTGATGAGCCCTTGCAAGCAGTGTATAAAAGTAAATGTTCTTATTTTGCGTTATCCTTAGAAGAGCTATCCAGTGAAGGAGGGTGATAATTATTCCATTTCAAAGCTGAAATCAAGAAATCTCTATCTTAAGACTTTCTTGGTGGACAAAGAGGTTTGACTCTAGTGGAGGCTGTCTCATGCTATCCCATTTGGAGACCTCTGTCTAGTTGGTATTTATGTATGCAACCAAAGATTTAAGTAGACATAACCTAGCCCCACTATTTCTACCCATGATCGCCAGATGTTTGGCCAAGTGATCTGAACTGATGCTTTGCAATGGTTGAGATGGATTGTATCCAAAAAAATCCCAGAATTAAAACTACCTTCAGTGAAATATTTTTTTAGTTCTCTGATTTTATTTAATTTTATTTTTTAGACTTTGTTTTTATTCTCTTCTTTGTAAGACCAGATGGGATAAGATTAAATATGAGAGGGTGTTGAACATGGACTACATATAACATTGTCAATACTGGCAGCCTTGAAGGAGGTAGCAGTGTTCCCCTTCTTCGAGAGGCCATTGCTGGACACCTCCATTCTGGATAACTATCAGTGGTTTCCAAATTTCTCTTTTTGAGAAAAGTTGTACAAAAGATGGTTGGTTGGAAATTGGAGAGGATCTTGGAGGAAGCAGTTTATTTATATTTGTTTCAGTTGGGTTACAGTCTGGGATATAGTCCAGAGCAGAGGTGAAATGCTCCCGGTTCGGACCAGATCGCCTGATCTGGTAGCGATGGAGGCGGGTGGTTTGGAGAACCAGTAGCAAAAATCCCTCCCTCCCCCATGCCCAGCTGAGCCATGCAATCATCAGAGGCTTTTTTTTTAACTTTTAAAAGCATTTTTTCTACAACCTCTTTGGCTGAAAAAATGCTTTTAAAAGCAAAAAAAAAAGCTTCTGATGATCGCGCGGCTCAGCTGGGATCATCAGAGGCTTTTAAAAGCATTTTTTTCCTGCAATCTCTTAAGGTTGTAGAAACAATGCTTTTCAAAGTAAAAAAAAAGAAAGTTGGCCACGCCCACACAGTCACATACCCCCCTCCCACCAAGCCACACCCACAGAACTGGTAATAACAAATTTTACATTTCACCGCTGGTCCAGAGGGAGTCCTGGCCATGCTGTTGATGATGTATGATGGAGCTTAAATTGGGTGGCGCATCCATCCTGGTGTTCTTTGATCTTCCAGCAGCTTTTGATGGATTCCCTCTGGATCAATTATGGAGACTGAGAGTGAGAGTGTGCTGCAGTTGTGTACCCCCTTCCTCGGTGATTGGTTTCCGTTGGTGGATGGCAGATGTGTCCAGGCAGGCCTCTGTACAGGTTCATCTTGTATACTAGTTGTACCATTTTCTCTACCAGGAGGCCATTCAGATGGTCACTTGTGTCCTGTTCATCTCGCAATTGGACTCTACATGTGGCTGCCCTTGAAGGCTATCTGGAAACTACAGTTAGTACAAAATGCAACAGCATGAAATGGAAACTTCATAGTATACCTGTGTGCCACTACTGTTATGTGAATATCTATGGAGGTTCTCAGACATCCAGATCATGGTTGTCCCACAGGCGCTTTTTCAAGGGTCGACTGGACTTTCTGGTTTTTCTTTGAAGTTGTTTCACTTCTCATTCAAGTTTGTTCTCCTATGTTGTGCCATGCATTTATAAAGTGTTGGTTTTGTTCCCCCAGTTTATAGATCTGCACATGGATCACTACATTGTACTGCATATACCACATTGCTCAGTTTATGTCTGGCTGTTTTATCCCTGGAGTGGACTAGCTTTTGCCTTTAGTATATTCTTGGGTATGCTGTGTTGGATGAAAAAACCCATCAGGACAAGATTCAGCAGTCTATCTGAATTTGAAAGGCAAATGCCACTCTTTTGAAGATAGCAAAGTCCACAGAGAGGAGTACTGGTTTGAAAGAGGGATCAAAGGGGTCATCTATGTCAAAATTGAACAGCCCTTTCTCAACAGTGGGGAAGGGATACAACACCATCTATTTCCAGTCTACAACACAGTCCTTTCAGCAGTTCCAAGAAGACTCCACACACATTTGCACTTCTCAGGTGATCCTGACGACACAGGTGTCCTCAACGACTCTCTAAAAGAATGCAAATGACCAGCTGTCTGCAAGGGGTATATATCTTTCCATTCCCCACTATCCAGCCAGTGCTGAAGAAGCTTCTTGGATGAGAAGCAAATTGTCTTCTAAGAAAAACCAGAAAATCCAGTTGCCTCTTGGAAAAGCGCCTTTGGGACATGCCGTTGGGTGAGTTGCATTGGTTGCCAATAGGCTTCCAAGTACAATTCAAGGTACTGATCTCCACTTATAAAACCCTTTATAGCATAGGCCTGGTTATCTGAGGGACTTCCTATCTCCCAGCCATATTGCGAAATCGCAATGGAATTTGCATGGAATTTGTTAAGTCTGATTTCAGAAGCAGCACAGGAGACAAGCAGCTCAGGCTGCAGTGTACAATTGTCCTTAGATTTTCATTTATCTCCCATCTTTAATTTCTTTTGTTTATTTCTTACTCTTTTTATGCACTTTGCATGTACTTTAATCCAGAAGAGGAATAGCAAAAAATGTCTATGTATGTTCAGGGGAGGGGGGGAAACAGGGAGGAATTTATCATATGAACATGGGCCATAGTTTATCTAAACACTATGGAATGATACAGGAATCCGGAAATTACTAAATTTCTTCCAAATATAGTTTTATTTGGACCAACAGATGGGTTGGCAATGCTAACAGCATAGGAACTGGTTGCCAATTATGGTGTGCCAACTATAAAAGAGTCAATTGTTTATAATAATTATGTGTCAATGCTTTTCTGAGAACTGACATAGCACCATGGCTAAGAATCTTAGCTATCATTCAGGAAATTTGTGATTTGAGTGTTTCATCTAACAATTGGTGGCCACACTCTCTTTGTCTCAAATGCCATTGTTTCTGAATGAGAAACTGTTCCTTCTTTGGGCATGGAAGTCAGCTGGGTGACCTTTAACCAGTCCCTCTCTCTCTCAGCTCCAAACAGCTTCAAGCTCTACAACAACTGAGAAAAAACTCTGGCTTTGTGACATCACCAGGCCCGCTGGCAGAACCAAGTCTTCAGCGCAGGTGAAGTGCAGGTGAAGAAGAAGATGAAAGAGAAAATATCATGCCAGAAGTTGGCAAACAGCATTCTCCAAATATTTGGGCATTCAATTTCAATTATAGCCTAATTCATAGACATAAATGATGGAAATAGCTAGAAGTGACCACAATGAACTTTCTGTTCATTAATAAGTAGCGTCGTCACTACATACTGTTGATATCTTTAGATTAAGTGGATTATGAAACAAGTATTTCATATTATATCTAAATTTGGCGTGAACCCAGGGGTGAAATCCAGCAGGTTCTGACAGGTTCTGGAGAACCGGTAGCTGAAATTTTGAGCAGTTTGGAGAACTGGCAAATACCACCTCTGGCTGGCCCCAAAGTGGGGTGGGAATGGAGATTTTGCAATATCCTTCCCCCAGGAGTGGGGAGGGAATGAGGGTTTTGCAGTATCCTTCCCCTGCCATGCCCACCAAGCCATGCCCACAGAACCAGTAGTAAAAAAAAATTGGATTTCACCACTGCATGAACCTGAATAAGCAATTCTTGGTGAGAATCATCACTATTTGCATGGGGATTCTAGACTGCTGCTGCAGGCAGTATTTTCAGGTTGAAGGACAGTAGTAGTTCAGGAACAATGTTTTTTTAATGTCTCTTTTTCAGCCCAGGTGGTCATGGAGTCTTGGTGATACCCTGATCTTGCTGCTAGGTGGGTGTAATTCCAATATAAACAGACTTCACTTATCTATTCTGTCCAGTGGTAGGATCCTGCTGGTTTAATAATCAGTTCGGTGATCATGTGCATGCTGCGCGTGCATGCACAGTTTTGACAAAACTAAATTTCCATGTTACTTCTGGGGACTAACAGCTGAGGCATGGCAATCTGCTCTGCCACGCAAATCAAGATAAGTAAAGTGCACAGGAGCTGACGGGTGGGCCCACTTGATCATCAGAACGAACCGGTTATCTCCCAGCTGATTGTCAGAGCTACCAGAACGTCCGAACCGGCTGAATCCCACCCCTGATTTTGTCTCATTTCTCACTGAAGATAGGTAGGAAATTGCCCCATCACCATTAGAATTTGTCATCCAAATTTCAACCAAGGGAGGGAAGGCTCATAAGGCAACAAAACTATATTTAGTTAAACCTCCCCAACCAAATTTAAGAGATTTTCAGATTTGCCTTCAGCCAAGGCATGTAACCAGGATCATAAATCACACAAAAGGAAACAAAAGAGCTGAGCAGCAATTTAATATGTTACTAAGTCCAAACTAATGTAAATTGCCTGAGATACAATTTTCATACTATGCCACGCCATTCTTTGTGGCTTGACATTTTGTGAAAATTCATTGAATAGGTTCAGAGTTAATACCCGCCAGAATGATGAAATGACAATTTGTTTTCAAAACATCCAGGCACATTTATTATAGTCATTGGCTTTCTAGTCCACAGTAAAATGTTATTCGTTTCTCTCAAAGAGCTGCCATGCTCAGTGCTTTACTAACCTGCTTTGTGACTGTACTTATTAGCCAACAATGCCACACCTAAACCTTTTTCATAAATACTGATAAAAATCTCAGTCTTCTGGATGTTTATTGAGAAATGTAAACAGTGAGTAAGCTAAATTCCCTCCATTTTACTACTCTGAATGTAAACAAACAAAAGGAAATAATATAATGTAGACAACAAAGGAAAACTCTAGTCTTACTAGAATCAACCAAGGAGCAGTTGGATAATCATACTACTTGCTGACACCACAAAGGTGTTAAATTTTATGAACAAATAACATTTTGTTTACAAATACTTTTGAAACAAAGACCATGTCATCTGGAGCTCAATCATTTCATCACTCTAACATGATAAACAAAATAGAAGGAGGAGGGAGTGCTGGATATGTTTGCCACCTTGAGTTATGTGTAAAAATAACAAAGGTGGGAAATAAATAAATAAAAGTAGTCCAATCTCAGAAAATATATTATTGTATTATATCAATCATCTGGTACTGATGCATATTGTCAAAATGTCAATTAGACATTGCAGTCCTTATTCCAATTAGCACATTTAGACTTGGTCTTGAAATCTGAATCTGAACTTAATGAATAGTGTGTGTGTGTGTGTGTGTGTGTGTGTGTCTGTGTATCCTCCGATCCCCACACAAAGCAAACTAACATACGCCATGAACATATGACAAGACCTCAGACTCGGAGCCAAACCAAAGCCCAGGATGTTGCATCACAGTCACCTGCTCAAGACAATACATCACAGAACTCAGGATGTTACAACACTAAAGCTCAGGATGTTACAACACAGCCAACTATCCAGGATGTTGCAGCACAAAAGGCTAATGGGCACACAGCTAGGACCTGTGTGCCCAACATCCGGCCACACAGGATGTTACAAAACAGCTGACTAATCTGCAAACATCAACTCCATCTACTAATCAAGATGTAACAACACAGCCAACCAACCTGCTTGCAACAACAACGCCAGCACTCCACACCTCCCCACCAGTATTTATAGAGAAATGGCATCTCTGATCATGCTTTGCTTGCACAAGCACGAAGCCGAAGACACCAGCCTGAAGATGATGAGTGGGATCTCGTCGAAACGTCGCCAAGATACTTTCAATCTTACATGGGAAAAGACCCAAATACGCCAAGACTTACATACCTGTACCCATGAAAATCTACATATTTATATATATATATATATATATATATATATATATATATATATATATATAATATTTTGCTGATAAAGAAATAAAGGGAGACTAGTATAGATCTATTTCAAGCTATTTAGCTCTCATCAGCTAGCCATACCCTTTCTTGGATTCAAATATGTATATATACATACATTAACTAGAACTCTGTATTATCATCACTTAGGTTATATTATTAATGAACTGTTTGGTTGTTCTCAGATTCTATTTTATTTAAAGATCTATTTACACCTCTTTAACAACTTGCTCACATTATTAATCCCCCCCCTTTCTTGGTGGCAACAGCACTCCTGAACTGAAAGATTATTCTCTCATTCACCAATGGAGTGAAAAAGTCATTTAGCAAGTGGTACTCTATTAGCATTGACACTGATGATACTGGGGAAAATGCGCGGGTTTTGTTTATGCACACCAGAAATCAAATAAAGGGGTTTTTAGGAGCTACGGTTGAACCTGCATAGAGCACTAAACTAACCATGGTGATGCTAGCAGCTGCATTCAAGGGGGGAGGGAAAAGGAATCCTGTTTCTATGGAAACATTTGAGATGGACCCAGCTCAGAATAATCAAAATACAATGAATCCTTTTTTGCAAGATACTGGAAAGGGGGAAGGGAGAATTCATTGACACTGAAAGAAAGGGAAATCTAGCACAGATGTGCCTTAAACATGCACTTCATTGCTTTTATAATGAATCCGCCATGTGAGATTCTCTGGAAAAGAAAGTATTTCCATAATAAAGAAAGATAAGTAAAACCTGGCATGCTTTCCCAGCCACACACCTTTCCCTATCTAAATTCGCCAGTGGTTAACATCAAATTCACTATCTTTGAATTGTTCTTTAAAAATTAGTTATAATTTAATTGGTAAATTAAATAAGTGAAGCATAAATTCACAAATAAATTCATTTTATTGCAGTTTCATTTATTGCATTTTCAGCCTTTTAAAAATCTCCTCAGTGGGGGGTATCTTATGTGTCTCTTTTCATTGCTGGAGAGAAGTTTAACAGAATAACAGATTAACAGAGTTGGAAGGGACAAATATTTTATCTGCTAGTACGTTTATTTGTTTTTTAAAAAACCCTTGTGTTTGAACTCTATAGTTCTCTTGAATAAGTCAACTTTATTTTTAGATTTGGGATGCCACTAGTAGGCCGCAGATGATCAAATAGGACCAAATAAGTGAATTGTAATAATTGAATTGGTACTTATCACCAGTGTCTGCAGGAAGGATTAATAAATATAAAAAAGGGAAGGCACTTTGATCATACTAGCATCTCACCATTTTTAACCTTTTCCTCAAACACTGATGGTATGTATTGTTTATTTTGTTTCATTACAATTATTTGTTTAGTGACTGTTTGAAGTTACAATGTCACTGGAAAAAATGACTTATGACCTGTTCTCACACTAATAACCGTTGAGGCATCCTCATGCTCATATGATCAAAATTCAAGTGCTTGTCGACAAGCATACATGTATGACAGTTTAAGCATTCTAGAGTCATGTGATCATGATCTATGACCTTCCCAGTCAGCTTCTGACAAGCAAAGTCAATGGGGGAAGCTGGGTTTGCTTAACAACCACACCATTCACTTAACAGCTGCGGTGATTTACTTACCTATGGTAAAAATGATTGTAAAATAGGGCATGATTGACTTAAACATTGTCTTGCTTAGCAACCGAAATGTTGGGCTCAATTGCGGCTGTAAGTCGAGCATGTGTATATATCATTTGTACCATATTTTTCGGAGTAGAAGACGCACCGGAGTATAAAACGCACCTACCTTTTTTGGTGAGGAAAAGAAGAAAAAGAAATCTCCCTCTGCCTCTGAGCAATTTTGCCTCATTGCAGCAAACAGCAAACAGCCTGTTTTACGTTCATTTTTGTTTTCAGCATAGCTTGATTAGCACAAGGAAAAAAAAAATCTGCTCCAGCAATTTACCTCTTTGCAGCAAGCAGCAGAGCCCTGCGCAAAACAGCTGAGAGCAAATCAGCTGAGAGTCGGGAGGCCGATCCAATCAACTTGTACTAATTAGGCTGTGCTGAAGCTGAAAGGAACTGTTTTTTCTTGCTGTTTGCTTGCAAGGAGGTAACTGCTGGGAGGCAGAGGCCAAAGGGTAGGGGCCAGTGGTTGGGTGGGGCCACATTCAGTGTATAAGACACACCTAAAAATTTTTTGGGGGGGAAGGTGCCTCTTATACTCCAAAAAATACAGTAAATTTATTTATTTGTTTGTTTGTTTGTTTGTTTGTTTTTATTTAATTTTAATACCGCCCTTCTCCCAAAGGACTCAGGGCTGTGAACAGTCAAAATAACATACATATAAAATGTGAAATAAAGCAATATAAGATGATTAAGGCAATTTGGCTCATCGGTTAAGAATCTTCAGCATAAAATTTAGAACAATTAGAAGAAATTTATGCCAGCCTGGCTTGGTGAAACAGAAAGGTCTTAAGTGCACGACGGAAAGTACGGAGATCTGGAATCATTCGTATCCCTGGGGGTAACCTGTTCCAAAGGGTAGGTGCCCCCACAGAAAAGGCTCTTCCTCTGGGAACCACCAGTCGACATTGCTTTAGAGACGGCACCCTGAGGAGGCCCACCCTGTGGGAGCATGCTGGTTGGTGGGAGGTTATCAGTTGCAAAAGGTGGTCTCGTAGGTACCCAGGTCCTAAGCCATGGAGCACTTTAAAGGTAAGAACCAACACCCTGAAGCACACTCGGAAGACCACCGGGAGCCAGTGCAGCTCCCGTAGGAGAGGTGTTACATGTGAGCGCCATGTCGTACTGTATTGTTGGAAAAATGAAGGTGCCAAATTTGGGAGGACCAAATGAAGTAGCCTTTAAGGCAAATTTTAGAGCAATTCCTGGAAAATGCTCTTTTGCCTAAAAAACACCATAGCTGAGTAACATCTATCAATCTATCCAGAGATAGGCTTCACATATTGTAGCAACCGATTCGCCCAACACTGGAAATGTGAGCGTGCGGCGTCACAAAACACGACAATTCACTCTCACGTACCGTCTGCGCATGCATGCAACATCAAACAACATGGCAATTCGCACACATGTGCCATCCACACATGCGTGCGGCATTAAAAAACACAGCAATATAGGATGGGATTATGCCCGGGCAGGTGGGCAGGGCGGCCCACCCATAGGTCGCCACTACCGATTCTCCTGAATCAGTCCAAACCAGCTGAATACCACCTCTGAATCTATCCAAGGAAGAGATAGGTAAATATGAAGAGAGACTAGAAGGGACATAATAGGCAAACTCAGGCACCAACTAGAAGGCTTGGACAAGGAAGGTGGGACTGATGGCCAGAAGTGGGACTGATGGCCAAAGATGGCCGGTATAGAAATAAAATTATTATTATTATTATTATTATTATTATTATTATTATAGTAAGAAATTGTTTGGAGGCAAAGATGGAGAGGGTCAAGGACAGGTAGGAGGAGTCCAAAAAATTCAAGATGGTGGTTGTAACCATCTGAATAAAATCCTGCCCGTTTTTACATGGGATTCCATCTTAACCTTTTCTTTTGCTGTGCTTATGATCTGTGCCCACCTTCTCAATAACACTTCTGGTTCTTGTTTTCTGCATGTGTGTTTCTGCCATACTGGGAATGTCTGGTTAGACTGGCCACCTAGTTCACTACAGAATCTAATATTTTGAGAATGTAGCCCCTTTTGACTTTTTTAAAAAAAATATTTTTTATTAAACAGTTTAAAAAAAAACCCAACAAACCAACAAACCAAAACAGATATTTACTACTTCTTCTTTTCAACATCTTCGCATCAGTAATCCATATTTATACATTTTCTCTTTCTTATCGTAATCTATCTTTTATACATATATTTCTAGTATATCATCTATATACCGTTATAATACATTCTCTTAATCTAAATATTTTATTTACATTTAACATAAACAGGTACCTAATTTCCTTTCCACAATTTATATCTTCCCATTTGTTTCCATATTCCTCCACCTAATTTAACCATTGTTTAGTTTTCTTTTGTCTCCCCACCTTTTCCCCCCTTTCTTCTCCAACCATTTATATCATTTCTCCCAGACTAAGTAGTATTGTTTCATCTTTTTCTTGTATCTCCTTTGTGAGCTCATCCATTTCTGCACACCATAATTTTTCTAATCACCTTTTGACCTTTTTTATTAACTTTTTTTTTCAAAATAGGCAGCTTCACCTATTATCATGTGAGTGAAAATGGAATAATTTTAATTCCCCAGTCTTCATATTTTAACTATGGCCTACTTGTTCATAAAAGGAGAACTTGGCTGGGCCCGAACACAAATTATGCATGAGTGATAAAGAGTATTAAAAGAGTTAAACAGCCTCACTGTCCTTGGAAAGATATATTATGGTAGTTGATTAGGCTTCATATGCCAAGGGGGGAAAAAACAATGAGGAATGTGCTCCCAACACTGTAAGTCTTTATTTTCTCGCTTTCAGAATCAAAGACTGAGAACAATTCTGTCCTACAACTTATGTTATTAGACAGGAGACCTACAATCTGGTTTATACTAAATAACAAAGTTATTCTTACAGTACACAAAAGTAACTTCACACAATAGTAACATTTTATCTCAGTGGAAGCTATTTCTTTCTCCTCAGTCAGTCCAGAAAAATATGGCTGGAAAACGCTCTTTTTTTCCCCCAACAGCCAAACAGGCTTCCTTTTAAAATCCAGCACCTTTTAAACCCAAGTTTATTTACACAATTCCACAGCCTTAGCTGTACTGCAAAAATTATGGAGAGCAGCTTCCTCTCTCTTCTTCTTGGCTCAGTTCCTCTTACATCTCTTCCTTACTGTACACAGTCCATATCCAGGTCAGCTGAGTATCATTTGTCCAGCCAAAACTGCTCCTGAGCCATCATATCACCCTCACTGTTTTGGTCTCATTGGGCTGATCTTAAGGTCGTCAATATAGTTGTTCATTAATCCCAAAACCCACTTCAATGTATGTGGAGATTCTTAGTCATCCAGGTCATAGTCACCTCAAAGATGCTTTTTCAAAAGGTAACTGGACTGGAAGTTTTTGGATGAGAAGCAAAATGTCCTCCTGCTTCCGCTTCCGCTTCCGCTTCCGCTTCCGCTTCCGCTTCCGCTTCCGCTTCTCCTGCTCCTGCTCCTGCTCCTGCTCCTGCTCCTGCTCCTGCTCCTGCTCCTGCTCCTGCTCCGGCCCCGGCTCCGGCTCCGGCTCCAACTGCTTTTGCTTTTGCTTTTGCTTTTGCTTTTGCTTTTGCTTTTGCTT
>WNWU01000037.1:15532528-15559481 GCA_012654045.1 Ptyas mucosa | reverse complement strand
GCTTCTGCTTCTGCTTCTGCTTCTGCTTCTGCTTCTGCTTCTGCTTCTGCTTCTGCTTCTGCTTCTGCTTCTGCTTCTAGTTTCATACTATTATTCCCCCCCGCCACCCCACCTCCCCCATTTCATTGCTTCACTTGCTTTTCCAGAGGCTCATTTCAGATCTTTGCAGCCTCCACTTTCTCTATTGAAGCCCCTTATCCCCCTGGAATCCAATTGCTTTACTTCCCTTTGTTTACCTTCATATCCCCTTTCCTCTATTCTGTCATTAATGTAATTTATGACTCTGGGCAGCCAGATTTCTAACCTTCAAATGATTTCAGAATCAGAATAGAGCTGGAAGGACCTTGGAGGTCTTTTAGTCCAGTCCCCTGCTACAGCAGGAGATCCTATACCATTTCAGACAAGTGGCTGTCCAGTCTCTTCTTAAAAACCTCCAGTGATGAAGCACCTACAACATCTGAAGGCAAGCTGTTCCATTGGTTAATTGTCCTCACTGTTAGGAAGTTTCTCCTCAATTCCAGGTTGCTTGATTATTTTCCATTCATTGTTTCTTGTCCTGCCTTCTGGTGCTTTGGAAAGTAAACTGACCCCCCTCTTCTTTGTGGCAGCCTCTTAAATACTGGAATACTGCTCTCATGTCCCCCTCATCTTTCTTTTCTCTAGACTAGCCAAACCAAATCCTCCAACCATTCTTCATATGTTTTAGCCTCCAGGCCTTTAAATAATCTTAGTTGCTCTTCTTTGCACTTTTTCCAAAGTCTCAACATCTTTTTGGTAATGTGGTTTCCTTGTTGAATAATTTGATTTCTACTAATGCGATTTCCTTTTTCCATATATCAATTCCCAACCAGTTTGCACCAATTTGTTCTTTTCCCCAATTTTCCTGTGGAAACAGGACTGACTGGGAAGACAAAGAAGATCCACCTCAATCAGCTGAATGGGACTTCCGGTTGAGCCGCCGGCATCGCCAGACGCTTCTTTGCGAAGCGCCAGCCCCAGACTCCGTAGAATCTCAAGAACAGTGAAAATCGGCTGTCTTGCGGTTTGGAATCCTTCCCCCCAGGAAGAAGGGGGGAAGGAGAGCAGACGGGTGGGGTAGAGCTCCCTAAGAGCACCAGATTTTGCTAATAATCTGGTGCTCGAAGATGAGAGCTCCCCGTGAAGCCTGTCAGAGCTCCGGACCTGGGATGCCTCTGACGGGGAAGTTTTTCCCTGTCAGAACTAGATGCCGCGGCCACCCCATTAAACAACTTTAAACAAATACTTCTTGAAACAAGCTGGCAGAGCACAAGTTGCACGAGGGAAACAGCAAGTATTTTTTTTCTTTTTTTTAACTCCAGGGATTTACTTTCTTTAAAAGATTTCTCCTAAGTGGAAAGTGAAAGCAAGATGGCGTTTGAGTTTCAACGGGGCGTGAAGAAGTGAAAGTTAAAAGCAATTATTGATAAGCCCCTGTTTGAAACGTAAAACTCCTTTTTGAAAAGTGGATGAAATAAGAAAGGATGTAATAATAATAACTCAAGCAGCAATACAAATTAAAAAGTCTTTTTTTTCTTTTTTCTTCTTGAAACTTTTTTTTCTTTCTTCTTTTTTTCCCCCGTCCTTCTGGAAGGGAAGGAAGAAGGGGGGCAAGATGGCTGGTCTTTTTGAAAGTAAAGGAAGCAAAGGAGGGTTAATTAACCCTCAATGGTCTGACTTTGAGGAAGCTTTGAGCTCAATTACCTCTGCTTTATTGAAAAGAATTGATACTATATTTCAAGCTTCTCAAGCTGGAAACAATGAAATACATGGAAATACTGAGTTGCAATCTAGCAGTGGGGGATTGAATGAAGAGTTGGGAGAGGAAAAAAAACAACAACAGACCATAGCAGATCTTACAGAAGAAAGAAAGATGAAGGCTGAGCAGGATAAGGAGCAAGAAGCTCTGGAAGTTGATGAAATTTTGGCTACACTAATTTTTTTTTATAAAATTCAATCTGTACTTAAAGAGCTGTTTCCAGAAGAAGCTACATTCCTGCAAAAAGTTTATAATATCCAATCCCAAAAACCGCAAAATTTTACTGGAGTTAAAAAAGGCAGAGGGATCAAAGTTAAGAAGAAAGTTCGTAAAAAGGAAAAGAAGAAAGCCTGGAGAAATGGAAAATAACCCTGCTTGACGAGATGATGGTCCTTAAAAAGTATTGTTTAAATGTTTAAAGATTTTGAATTTTTGGGGGGAAAAAAAAGTAGACAGCAGTTTAATGCCAGTTAACCAAGTGATGAACGATGAGGAGGCAATCTATAGCTGTATTGGAATATTTTGAGAAGAATAAACAGATCACAGCAATGCTGGTGTGTTGGGCTGTGAAATATGCCCTGACTTGAAGGATTTGGAATATTTTATTAAGGACTGTGATAAATCTGGATCTAACTGTAAACGTAGAAGTTTTATTGAATATACTAAACTGGAGCTTCCTGTTTGATGGTAATAAATATAAGGCAAAAGGACTATGGATCTAGAGCAATTGCAGCTGATCTGGTGGTTTCCCTAATACGTCTGATGAATCTACTAATCTAATTTCTGACTGGATTTGATGGATATTATTACAAATATAATTATAAAGTCACTCGGGGTTTTTTTTTTTTTATAAAGAAGCAACTTTCTATTTAGGTGGGTAGACGTAAAGGATGAAGATATTCTATATGCTGTTGGAAGATGTGAAGATAAGAAGATTAGCAACTGGTTTAATCCAGTATGAAGAATTTAAAATGTTTGATATAGTTATTAAATGACGTTTTATCTGTATTGATAAATTAATAAGAGGTTTGATTGTTATATTCTTTTTTTGACTAAAAAATTTATTATTATTGTTTTTTTTATTAAGTGTTTTAACTATAACTGGACCTTGATGGTTTAAAAATGGAGGATGGAAGACTTTATATAGTATTTTATTTTAAATTTGGGGGGGGTTTTTTGATTGAGGGTTTTTTTATTTTTCTTTGTTGTGGGGTTTTTTTCCCTCTGTTTTAAATGAAAGAAGTTATAAAATATTTTGTTAGATCATATAGACTTAATAATTTGCTAAGTATTAATTAGTTATATTGAGTAATGATAGGTTTGATTACGTAATACTTAATTGTTTTATTAACTGCTGTAACTATAAATGGAGACATGGAGATTAATTCTGTTGAATTAGATGGAATAAGAAGAAAGAAGACTTGCTTTCCTTTTATCTACTTGTTTAATGATTAGGATTATGATAAGTGTGAAATGGAGTTTAACTTAGAGAATCTGAGCTGTATTTTATCTTGTATTTGCTCTGGGAAGTCGGGGGGGTGGTTGGGGAGGGGGGAGAAAATGTATGTAAAATTTTTAAAACTTTTTCAATAAAAAAAAATCAGCTGAATGGGACGAAATGGGACAACTCTCTACTGCCAACTTTCTGCAGGACAACTCACTGCAGGACAATGTAATAGTTCAGTTCAACTATTTAAAATAAATAAAACATGAATTTAATTTCTGTCATTCACATATCACTCCATCCTTCCCTTTGCATCCTTACTTTAATGATTCTATTCCACCATTTCTTTGATATTGGTGTAACTCTTGTCCTCCAGCAAGTTATCCTGTGATGAGTTGGCCATGGCGAGTTGTCCTATGGCAAGTTGGCCGTGGCAAGTTGGCCATGGTGAGTTGGCCATGGAGAGTTCGCCATGGAGAATTGGCCATGGTAACAGTATAACAGGTAACAGTGTTGGGAATATAAGACTTTGGGGGCGTGGGGGTGGTTTTGTTTTTGTTTTAATCTCTTCCTCCTCCTCTTGCCTTTGAATCACTCTTGACTCCTAACAACATTTTCAGAAGTGACTTGCCTTTTTCCTAGGGTTTCCTAGGGCTGGGAGTGGTGTGCCTGGCCCAGAGTCACTCAGCTGGAACTCCCGATCTTCTGATTGCTAGTCTAGGTTCACTACTACATATTATATGTATATATGTTGTAGTGTACCCAACCAGCTCTCATGTGTTATTGTCAGAGGCAGGTTTCAGCAGGTTCTGATCAGTTCTGGAGAACCAGTAGTGGAAATTTTGAGTAGTTTGGAGAACCGGTAGTAAAAATTCTGACTGGCCCCACCTCCATCTATTCTGTGCCTCCCAAGTCCCAACTGATAGGGAGGAAATGGGGATTTTGCAGTATCCTTCCCCTGGAATGGGGTGGGAAAGGAGATTTTACAGTACCCTTCCCCTGCCACTCCCACCAAGCCACACCCACAGAACCGTTAGTAAAAAAATTTGAAACCCACCACTGGTTATTGTATTTATTTATTTGTTTGTTTTCCTTTTAAAACCCAGGACACCTTTCTAATAACTCCCTGTATGTTGCTTAGCTTCTCTCATTTGTTGGCAACCTCTTGTCTCTCTTTCAGCTTCTCTTTTAAAAAAAAAATCTGTTGGGAAGACCTGCCTGTCTTTATGGTAAATTCATCATTTGGTTTTAACGTGCCATCTAGTGGCTGTTCTAGCTTTCACTTCTAGTGGGCATCAGGTGACATATCTTTCGAGTATTCTCAGTTTAGATGCTGGAGCTTTGCTATAGTACACTATAGCACATTTGAAGAGTGGAATCCTCACTTTTTTCCTGAAAATGTTAGGAGTGAACTAAACCTCCTAAAAATTGCTTATTTCAGACTTAAAGTTTCAGGTTCTAATGAGTGTATGCTATCCCCTACACAGCCATGTCTGACTCTAGGAGCAGGTGCTCATCTCTGTTTCTTAACCAAGGGAGACATTTCTGTGACCTAACATAGACTAATTTCCTTGGAAACTCTATTACCATAGATTAAGATTTAAGAACTATTGCATTCATTCCAGAATAGGTAATAGTAACCTGGCTAGTCTTGTAAATCTTGTAAGTCTAATGCACTTGATTAATCCTGCATTTGGATAGGAACTACAATATCAGATCTGTAAGGCAGACAGGGAAATTGGAAAAAAAATTGGAAGAACACAATAACAAATCTTTTCCATAAATATGGCAAAGAAAATTATATGGATATTGACATCCTATGTATAGGGGAAGCTGGATTCACCCAATGTCCAGCACATAAAAACCTTTTGAGGAATTTTATAACATGCCTCAAGAATAGAAAGCATTGATTTTCCTTTCAGCCACCAAAGGCTAATTGTGTAAACCTTGTAGCCTAAGCAAATAACCAAATCCTTCCTGGTATAAGGACCCCAGAAGAGAGGTTGAAAGGTCCCAACTTAATTTATAACTTTCTTGCTACCTTTCTTAGGTATCTCCCCACTTTTAAAAGTAACACTGTTACTGCTATTAGTGATTTTACTCCAGAATATATCTGTGTGATTAGCTGAAGTGTGCAGCTATAACTAAAGTCTACCTTTGCCCTTAGAGTTAATCAAAGGTATTAATTCAGTGGTGAAATCCAATTTTTTTTTTACTATCGGTTCTGTGGGCATGACTTGGTGGGTGTAGTGTGGTTTGGTGGGCATGGCTTTGGCGTGGCAGGGGAAAGATACTGCAAAGTCTCCATTCCCACCCCACTCCAGGGGAAGGATACTGCAAAATCCCCATTCCCACCCCACTCTGGGGCCAGCCCAACCAGAGGTGGTATTTGCCAGTTCTCCAAACTACTCAAAATTTCCGTTACCGGTTCTCCTAACTGCTCAAAATTTCCACTACCGGTTCTCCAGAACCTGTTAGAACCTGCTGAATTTCACCCCTCTATTAATTATAGGCGGTTGGCAATATCTCATGGCTAGTAAGATTTTACTCTTCTTATTTTGATCCTCTTCTTCCTCTCTGGTCCTCCTCCATCTTCAGTGATTTTCCCATCATCTCAGAACTCTTCACTCTGGAACCTGCAGATTTTCAACAATCCAAACTCCAATCACAGCATTGCTATAATTGATATTCTTTGGACTGTCTATGAAGGCTGAGGATCAAATGCATTATTTAATAGAGGTTCTGCTCTTTGCGTAGTTTTAAATGCCAGGAGAAGAAATTAGCCTGATCGCTGCACCTCGTGGTATGCTCAAGGGTTCAGTTTCCTCTCCTTCCCTTTTTGACATCTGCATGAAAGCCTCCGGGGAAAATCTGCTGTTGAAGTTTTGTTCCAATGTTTGAAAGATGTGACACCTGGATAGGATGAATGAAGTGAAGGTTGGTTGAACCCAAGGAAGAAACTGTTACTCATTGTTGATTGAGGTTCTTTAAAAGCCCTAGAATTGCCAGGAAGAAGCACATGGCTTGAAAGAACAAATCTATATCTTGATGGTATTTTGGGACTTGCTGGCTGAGCAAATAGAAGCATGGCCTTTGCCCAGTTTCAGTTGGTGTGCCTTCCTTGAAGTGGGAAGGTCTTCCAAGTGAAATCAACTCATTTCATTTGTTCTTCCTTGGAAAAGCTGCTAGTATTTCCCCAGTATTTGGAAGTGAAAAGGACTGATGTTTATAGCCTCCTCTTAGAAATTAGATTAGCCTCCTGTTTATCCATAGTTGCATTGGGGAAGTTGCTAAACATAGAAGCTTTTTTAGAAAACAGCGTGGGAAGTACACCCCAAAAGGACAGTGCCAGGAACCACTAAAGCAGTGCCAAAAGACTTAAAACAGCCCTTGCCCCTTTAGGAAATTCAAAGCCCAAAGCAAAAGCACCAGCTGAAAGGATAACTCAGATCAGCCAAAAGCCATTAACGGCTGTTACAAAAGTAACAAAGCTGACCACAGAAACATTTAAGTAGAGCAATAAAGATAAGCGGGACCAGGCTAAAACTAACTCATCAAGGCAAAACCAGAACTCCCTTTTCCTACCCCCTGACAGGGTTAACCCCCGGGATAGGAAAGACAAAGGTCCTGGGACCAAGATTAACCCATTAAGACAGGAAGACAAAAAACTCAGGGCAATCACTTCAACTAGAGGCACACCAAAACCCATCAAACTACAGAAGCTCCAAAGGGAAAATAGGTATAAAAAAAACCACAGACCAGGGGTGAGTTTCTACCGGTTCGCCCCATTCGGACGAATCGGTAGCAGCAGGGGCGGGAAGCTCTGCCCACCCACCCAGACCTCATCAAAAATGCTCTGCGCATGCGCAGAAGCTTCTGAGCATGCGCAGAAGTGCTGAGCACTTGCAAAGCGAATATGCGCACCCGTGCACTACCGATAGTGAACTGGTAGCACCGGAATTTGAATCCCATCTCTACCACAGACACACAATCCCAAACTGCTTGCTAACAGGAACACTTGAACTGTGTCACTATTTTCTCTTGCCTTCCTGAATTAAAGAGTTCTGCTTTCTGGCAGCTTGCTTTGGTGTCAATTTCTTCTCAGCGGTGGTGACTACTTCCCAGCTGGGGAATGAACCAGGAGATTTCTTCCAACAACAGTGAACCTCAAAGAGCGTATTTTATGGAACTGAGTTATTAAAAGTTCTTGAGTTCTTGTCTGAGTTGATGACTCTGATGCCCACTAGAAGTGAAAGCTGAGTTCTTGTCTCTGTGGCGCTGAATTCTTTCTTGATACAAACTTTCAAAATACTTACAGAGAAAGGTAGGACCCCCCCCCCCAATGTTCCCTATTACTTTAGTTACTGTAGTATCAGAACACCAAAGGTACCCTAAGAGGAAGCTGAAAGAAAGAAAGAAAGAAAGAAAGAAAGAAAGAAAGAAAGAAAGAAAGAAAGAAAGAAAGAAAGAAAGAAAGAGTCTGCCTTAGTGTCAAAGGTGATAAATCAAGATCATGTGAAGTGCCGATACCACAAGTGTAAGACCACACTTGGAATACTGCATCCAGTTTTGGTCATCACAATATAAAAACAGATGTTGAGACTTTAGAAAGAGTGCAGAGAAGAGCAACAAAGATGATTAGGGGACTGGAGGCTAAAACATATGAAGAATGGTTGCAGGAACTGGGTATGCCTAGTTTAATGAAAAGAAGGACTAGGGGAGACATGATAGCAGTGTTCCAATATCTCAGGGGCTGCCACAAAAGAAGAGGGAGTCAAGCTATTCTCCAAAGCATTTGAGGGCAGGACAAGAGGCAATTGATGGAAACTAATTAAGGAGAGAACCAACCTAGAATTAAGGAGAAATTTCCAGACAGTTAGAATAATTAATCAGTGGAACAACTTGCCTCCAGAAGTTGTGAATTCTCCAACACTGGAAGTTTTTAAGAAGAGATTGGACAAGCATTTGTCTAAAATAGTATAGGATCTCCTGCCTGAGCAGGGAGTTGGACCACAAGATCTCCAAGGTCCCTTCAAACTCTGTTATTCTGTTATTCTGTGTATGAAATCATTCAAGGTTTTCAACTATCTAGGAAAGGCAAAGGAAAGACATCAGAATCAGAGAGAACAGAATAATGGGAGTTGAAGTCCACAAATCTTAATGCTGCCAAGGTTGGACACCCTTCGTCTAGACTGAGCATGAGTACCAAGCCACTTCAACCTGGACTACAATTTCTCAAGTTGGCTTAAACAAACAGCATTCAAAGGGCAGTGCAAAATTTCCCTAGTCTCTTTTAGTTGTGCAGAAAGTTTTCTTGATATAAATAACCACAAGGTGTCAGTGGCACTCCATCAATTTTAATATTGTGTCTCCAGCGTAGTTTCTATAAATTGGCATTAGGTAAGCAAAAAGTCCTTAATGTATTGTTAATGAGCAATTGTCCCTTGAAAATATCAATTCTTTCCAGAACATTCGAAGTGTTTTTTTCCCCCCATCATCTGGAATACTCCAGATACAATAAAATGCAACTTCAGTCATCGTGGGAGTTGTCGTCTAAAACATTTTGAACTATAAATCATGAGTTGCATATTCTCACCTGGATTTATTTGTTTATTTAAAACATTTATGACAGTTTGAGCTGAATGAATCTTCATATATAAGATACAATAGGTAAATGTAACAGAGTTAGAAAGTATTTAATTAAAAGAGAAAAGAAATGCTGGAATCAATGTCTAATGACTTATTTCCACTAGCTAATGCTAAAAGCTGTTATATTAAACAATATGCTTAACACAATTACTGAATTAATCCATATTATGGGGTCATACAATACAATGAATCAAAAATTACACTGAATAAGAAATTAATCATTAGGCTGGCTTAACAAAGAACATAGACCAACATGCATGGCATGACATGCAAAAGCTCAATATGTCTCACAGTCAGGAACTTACTCTTTATTTTGAGTAACATTAATTGACATTAATTAAGTGACATTAATTTTAAAACGTTAACATTTATTGTTCATTTATTTATAACAACATTTATTGTTTAATCTTTAAATAAATAAAGGAGTATGAAACATAAACCTCAGGTTTAAGAACAGCAGTTTTTAATCTATCTTTTGCTGTTGACAAAGAGATGGGAAAATTCAGGAAGTTAAGAAAAGGCAGGCACCAACTACCTGTGTACATTCTGTCATTACAATTAACTATGGCCTTTAACTTTATACACAAGGGAACCCATTTATTACAACATCTGCTAAAGGCAGCTGCAATCACACGTGTAGTCATGATAGATAAACTAATACGAGACTTTACTATATCTGTTATATGACAGGAAGTCAAGGAACTCTACTTACACTGATGAGATGCCCTTTATTTTGAATAGGCGACAAGTGGTGCCCATGGAGAAGGTATGCCAATGGTTTTGCTCAGTGGTGAAATGCTCCCGGTTCGGACCAGATCACCCGATCTGCTAGCGATGGCGGCGGTTGGTTCAGAGAACCGGTAGCAAAAATCCCTGCCCTCCCCCCACATGCCCAGCTGAGCCGCACGATCATCAGAGTCTTTTTAAAAAAACTTTTAAAAGCATTTTTTCTTCGGCTGAAAAATTGCTTTTAAAAGTAAAAAAAAAAGCCTCTGATGATCGCGCGACTCAGCTGGCATCGTCAGAGCCTTTTAAAAGCATTTTTTCTACAACCTCTTCGGCCAAAGAGGTTGTTAAAAAAATGCTTTTCAAAGGCTCTGACGATCCCAGCTGAGTTGCCTGATTGTCAGAGGCTTTTGTTTCCTTTTAAAAGCAATTTTGTTTTGCTTTTAAAAGAAAAAAAAAAGCTTCTGACGATCAGGCAACTCAGCTGGGATCGTCAGAGCCTTTTAAAAGCATTTTTCTACAACCTCTAGAGGTTGTAGAAAAAATGCTTTTAAAAGTAAAAGAAAAAAGTTGGCCACACCCACCAGTCACATTACCACACTCCCCCACCAAGCCACGCCCACAGAACCGGTAGTAACAAATTTTACATTTCACCACTGGTTTTGCTTGAAATAAATGTTACAGCTGCAAGTACAGATAGTCCTCGACTTACAACCATTTATTTAGTGACCGTTCAAAGTTACAGTGGCACTGAAAAAAGTGACTTGTGACCGTTTTTCACACTTAACGACCGATGCAGCATTTTCATGGTCACCTGATCAAAATCCAGCTGCTTGGCAACTGGTTCATATTTAAGATGGTTGCCGTGTCCAGGGGTTATGTGATCGCCTTTTGGGACCTTCTGATAAGCAAAGTCAACAGGGAAGCCAGTTTCACTTAACAACCAGGTTACTAACTTAACAACTGCAGTGGTTCATTTAACAAGAAAGGTCATAAAATGGAGCAAAACTCACTTAACAAATGCTTCACTTAGCAGCATACATTTTGGGCTCAATTGTGGTCCTAATTGTGGTACAGGTCGAGCACTTCAAGATAACTGAAATATTTTACCTGTTCTGTCTTGTGCCCATCTATAAGTCAACAATGAAATTTAAGGCTTGTACCAAAACAATTATCTTTGTCCTTGGGTCGTTTATTTGTAGTTGCTTTTCTTCGCAATGCTGTGTGCAAGAATTCTCAAGGCATCCTAAAACCAATATGAAAAACAACAACTGCATCATTATTAACTTATAAGAGGGCTGAAAGGCTGCGTGAACGGTATTTATCACAACTCTGTATTCTCTTGTAGATCATCCAGTTCTGAACCCAACTTGTTTTTCACCTAAGACAGGGGTGTCATACTCAAGGCCTGTGGGCCAGATTCGGCCCATAGAGTGCATAGATCTGGCCTGCAGGGCTGCCCTGGAAACATTGAAGAACCGGCCTGTGGTGCCTCTGCCAGCAAAAACAGAGGCCGGGAGGACCGCATGCTGCCCTTACGAGTTCAGTTTTCACTGGCTGAGAATTGCAGGAGGCTATCACAGCCGGAAACGGAGCTCAGGAGTCTGTTTTCACTGGCAGGTGCTCCAGTGGTGGGTTCCTTCCAGTTCGGCCCAGTTCCAGTTTGGTGATAGACCGGTGCCTCCAAAAACAAATAAGTAGACCGGTGCCTGCAAAAACAAATAAGTAGACCAGTGCCTGCAAAAATACATGAGTAGACCGGTAGAGCAGTTAAAAGCCTGGTAGACCAGTACCTCTGCTAAATCCTAAAGAATTGTCACATGACCATCAAGCCATCTAGTTCATGCAGAGGAAAACATAAAAGCTGTCAGATAGGGCATCAAGTAGTTAGAATTTGCAGTATGTCTCAGATGGATCTTTGCAACCCAGACTTGGCCACCCTAGAAAACAGGCAGTTAGTCAGTTGTAATTAATTGTGGTATATTTCATTCCTGCTCATTCTGCCTGGGCTACTACATGGAGAGGAAGACTTTCAATGAAAGGAGGCAGAGAAGAGATTGATAATTACTATGGTCAAAATGATCCATATCGATCTGGGTATTTTGATGTTGGAATTGGGGTACAGGAACCCCAATATTTTTAATATTCACTCAGCCACAATTCTCACTAGATATCATGGACCAATCATTCTGTGCTTCTCTCTCTTTCTTTTCTGCCTCAAGTCCAGGGGTGGGCTTCAAAAATTTTAGCAAGGGGTTCTCTGCTGGTTGCTGGGTGGGGCGTGGCCATGGTAGGCATGGCCTAGTTGGCCTCCTGTACCACGGTGGTGGATGGGATGGGCCGTTTTTGCTCTCCCATGGGCTCCGGAGGCTTTCCTGGAGCCTTTGGGAGGGTGAAAACAGCCTCCCCAGGCTCCGGTGACCCTCTGGAGGCTGGAAACGGGCTTGTTTCTGGCCTTTCTGATCTTCCAGTAGGCCCTTTTTTTTGCCCTCCCTGAGCCTCCACACATGCCCTGCATTTACCTGCATCCAAAACGGTCCGTGTGGGGACTCCTGGGAGGGGAGGGGCAGGGTGGGCGGGGCCAGCCAGGAATGGGATTTGGGGATTCTCCGAACTGCACAGAATCTTAGCTAGAGGTTCTCCCGAACCCCTGCGAACCCCCAGCAGCCCACCCCTGCTCAAATCTAGAGAATTGCTGTGATGACATCCTATGAGGAAGAGGATGCCATGTAGGCAACCCCTCACCTTTTTGGAAGAAGGGTGATATTTAATGTATAATAATCACTGTATAATATATGTATAATCTCACTGACTACTATCCATCGGGGCAGCATCAGAACAATTTAGCAAGGAAGGGTAGGCTTATTACCCAGAAAGTTCTTGTTGCCCTTGATTGACTCAGCAATATGTCCCAGCATGTTGCCCATTCTTGACCATTGTTTTTCTTTGATCAAACTAAATATTTACAGATAACTTGACATCCAGAGCCTTGGAGCTGAAACCCCTATGACCTGAAGGGGCGCCCAGTTGGGAAAATCATGAGAAACTTTTTGGAAGGAGCTTAGAAAAACAAAGGACCAACATTTGTAGCTTTTCTCTTATTTGATGCCATTATTTTAACAAAAAGCCTTTGAAGGATTCACAAGCAAAAACTTTGCTTCTTTTCTTTTCTTTCCTCTCCTCTCCTCTCTCTCTTTCTCCTCTCTTCTACCTCTCCTTTTATTCTAAAGTAGTAAGATTGTTGGCATTTACTGGAGAAATGCCAAGAGCTTTCTAGTAGTCAAATGATGCTTTTCCAATAAATATTATTATTAAGGATAAAACAGGCAAAGACTGGAATTCTTCATAGCTAGTTTCTATGAGGACACCACTCTGCCCCCTGGGCCTTAAGTTCATTTCACAGACTTTTCAGTTATACATTAAAGGAGACTGAACAGACGGGATATTTTGTTTTGGGGTGGTCTGACAGGATATGGATATTATCAGGTACCATATTTCAGGAACATACATGCAGTTTTTCTGCTTATTCGGTTACTTTAGTTAAATAATCCAGGCTTGCAGTCAGAATTAAACTCAGGAATGAGAACCAGAATAGGTCCATGGAACCCTTGTAAGCCTTTAAGGAACATGCATTTTTGGCCATGTCTTCCTTCAAAGACTCTGATAGAATTCTATTATATCATCATCATCAGGGGTGGGCTTCAAAAATTTTAGCAAGGGGTTCTCCGTCCAATTGCTGGGTGGGCATGGCAATGGTAGACGTGGCCTAGTCGGTCTCCTGCACCATGGTGGGGGGGGGATTTTTGCCCTCCCCAGGCTCCGGAGGCTTTTCTCAAACCTCAGGGAGGGCGAAAACGACCCGTTTCCAGCCTTCCCAAACTTCCGGTAGGCCCTTTTTTCGCCCTTCCTGAGCTTCCACACGTGCCCTACACTTACCTGCATCCAAAACGGATTATGTGGGGACTCCTGGGAGGGGTGGAGCAGAGTGGGCGGGGCCAGCCAGGAGTGGGATTTGAGGGTTCTCCGAACTGCACAAATTTTAGCTAGAGGTTCTCCCGAACCCCTGCAAACTCCCAGCCGCCCACCCCTGATCATAATATATATTTAGCTCCTAGGAGGCTGCACAGTTAATTTTATCTGGATGGAGCCCTCTTTCTGACTCGTGCAGTATACAGGATGTCAATGGAAGGCAGGTTGGTAGCAATTGTTTTTTCTGCAGTTCTAATTATCCTCTGAAGTCTGTGTCTGTCTTGTTGGGTTGCAGAACCAAACCATAAAGTTATAGAGGTGCAGATGACAGACCCAATAATTCCTCTGTAGAACTGGATCAGCAGCTCCTTGGCCAGTTCGAGCTTTCTGAGTTGGCGCAGAAAGAACATTGTTTGTTGTGCTTTTTTGATGATGTTTTTGATGTTAGCTGTCCATTTTAGATCTTGTGATATGGTAGAACCTAGAAATTTGAAGGTCTGTACTGTTGATACTGTGTTGTCTAGTGTTGTGAGAGGTGGAAGTATGGAAGGGTTTCTCCTAAAGTCTACCATCACTTCTACGATTTTGAGTGTATTCAGTTCCAGATTGTTCCGGTCACACCATGAGGCTAGTTGTTCAACCTCCCGTCTGTATGCAGATTCATCATTGTCTCGAATGAGGCCGATCATTGTTGTGTCATCTGTGAACTTCAATAGTTTAACAGATGGATCGTTAGAGATGCAGTCATTGGTATACAGAGAGAAGAGAAGTGGGGAGAGCACACAACCTTGGGCTTTATATGCATTTCCCAGTAGTCTGTTAGATATGGGCACTGTTTTACAATGTTAATAAAATAAAACAACCTGAGGATTGCAAAGAAATATATAATGCAGCTACTACAGTGAAGTATCAAATAAATAGTATTTAAGCAAAATCAGCATTCTGGTTATGGTTGAATCAATAGATAATCTTTACAATTATATAGTCCTGTAAAATGTTTAAGTGCTTCGCCAATATATATATATACGTCAGTATCTATATTAGATGGTGAACAAAGTGCAGCTTAGGAGCAGACAGAAGATATAAAAGGCAGACTCAAGAAAACTTGCAAGAGTTTGATGGCTATCTATTTCAAAGGGATAGGTAACTAATGGGAAGCTATCATGAGTAGACCGATAAGGAAAAGGGGATGAAATAGTCCACTTAGTTAGAAACAGAGGGGAAAGTAATTTGCCAACTTTCAATGAATGCAAAACATTGTTAGCACCGTATCTCTGATAAGGGCCTTCAACCTCTGCTTGAAAATCTCTCATGCATATCACACAGCATGTAAATATAATCACTTATTGTTCGGCTTCTCAGGAGGCTGAATGTGTACAAATATTGCAAATTAGCGTATCTACTTATCCTGAAGATGAAACTCAAATATTTCAGCCACCTAATGAGAAGGAAGGACTCACTGGAGAAGAGCCTAATGCTGGGAAAGATTCAAGGCAAAAGAAGAATGGGATGACAGAGAATGAGGTGGCTCGATGGAGTCACTGAAGCAGTAGGCGTGACCTTAAATGACTCCAGAGGATGGTAGAGGACAGGAAAGCCTGGAGGAATGTTGTCCATGGGGTCGCAATGGGTCGGACATGACTTCACAACTAACAACGACAACAATTACAAGGAGGAGGTCATAAATCTAATAGTTTTTTAAATTCCTTTTTTCTCTTTTTTAGTATTTTATTTCTTATTAAATGTATGCCATTCTTCTACTGTTTCCTTTCGTTAACACACAAACACAAAAGAGTTATTTTATTAAGAGTTATTTTGTTATTTTATGCTCAACTTTGAATGAAAAAGCCAAATGGATTTAATGCTTGTGATATTGCTATCTTAAATTGTAATTCATATTGATAGAATATTTTTTTTCCTCTTCTTTCTAGTTTCAGTACTCTATGGTATCCAAGTAACAGAACTTCAATAATATTCACTGTATTGAAATAAGGCCAGGTATTAAGATAAGAACGTAATAAAGAAAGAAAGAAAGAAGAAACCCTATTTTGGGGCCTACGTAGAAGTGTGGAAGGACAGGTTCACTGCTTTCCATCCATGGTTGTTTTTCTTTTGTGATTTAATATTTCTTGATGAGGTCATTGAGAATTCTCTTGTTCTGGTTGTCTAGTTTCTGTATTGGGTTGGTGTTTACTGTTCTCTGTTCTCCGGTAACTCTTTACATTTCTGTACGTCTTGTGCTTTATCCAAGGAGACATTTCCTGACAATGAGAACAATTAATCAACGGAACAGCTTGCCTCCTAGAGTTATGGGTACTCCATTGCTGAAGGTTTTCAAAAATACACTGGACAATCTTTGAGATGATATAAAGTCTCCTGCAGGAGGTTGGACTAGAAGACCTCCAAGGTCCCTTCTAGCCCTATGATTCTATGACTCTGGAGTGAAATTATTGTTAGCCCTTTGAGATAGGCCAGCTCAGGAAAGGGACAGCACAAAGATTCCATGACTCCATGAGTCGCTAAGGCCACCTGGATGTTTATGTGTGTCATCAGAGTCACCTGAGTGATGCAAATGAGCCAGAGAACTGCTGGTTTGAAACGGGTGAAAGAGGCCATCTGTGTCAAAACTGAACAACCCTGTCTCAACAGAAGGGAAGGGATATGACATCATCTATCTCTAGTGTACAACACAGTCCTTTCAAAAGTTCCAAGAAGGCTCCACACACCCATTTGCACCCCTCAGGCGATCCTGACAACACAGATAAACCTCCAAGTGACCTTAACGACCTGCTAAAAGAATGCCAAAGACCAGCTTTCTGCAAGGAGTATAAATCTTTCCATTCCCCTTCATCCAGTCAGAGCTGAAGAAGCTTCTTGAATGAGAAGCGAAACGTCCTCAAAGAAAAACCAGAAAGTTCAGTTGCCTCTTGAAAAAGCACCTTTGGGACAAGACATACAGTAAATAATCGATAATCAATCAGAATAGAGCTGGAAATTAAAGTTAAAGTTAAAGTTAAAGTTAAAGTTAAAGTTAAAGTTAAAGTTAAAGTTAAAGTTAAAGTTAAAGTTAAAGTTAAAAAGATTGATTTATTTGCTTATTTTTACCCTACCTTTATTTTTATAAATAACTGAAGGTGACAGACATATCTTAATATTCCTTCTTCCTCCTCTTTTCCCCACAATAACCCTGTGAGGTGAGTTCGGCTGAGAGAGAGTGACTGGCCCAAATTCACCTAGTCAGCTTTCACACCTGAGGTGGGACAAGAACTTACATTCTTCCAGTTTATAAACCTAACCCTTCCCTTCAATTACTTTATATTTTTTGATAAGATCTGACTGCAAAGAAGGACATGGGAAGGAATAAGGGGAAGATGGAAGAAAAGGGCCACTCCTGATCTCTGATTCGACAAAGGAGAAGGGAAAAGTTGGTCTGTAATTTGTATTTCTACATATAGCAATAGCAATAGCACTTAGACTTATATACTGGTGCATAGTGCTTTTAAAGCCCTCTCTAAGCGGTTTAGAGTCAGCATATTGCCCCCAACAATCTGGGTCCTCATTTTACCCACCTTGGAAGGATGGAAGGCTGAGTCTGTAGGAATGTTCTTGGATCGAGCCCAATGAAGGAGATACACAGGCATGTGTATAATCAAGTTTGTTTATTTACATAATGTTTCTCTCTTACAGGTTTGCAGCTAGAATGGAGCCCAGACCGCATGGATGACCCTTAAGTACTCCAGGGGCGGAGTCCAGGTGAGGAGGGGTCAGTGGGTGAAGGGATCCCTGGGTAGTTAACCCTTACAACACTAGGTTTGGAGGGCAGGCATTTATACTTAACAAATCCCCCTCTAGATGCCTGGCCGTAAGATCACAAGTGGATTGATCATGGTTTATCGATTTGTGTAGTATGACACCTAGTTTGGATGTCAAATAGGTATGCTGTTTGTTTAACAGAGGTTTGGTTAAGATGTCAGCAGTTTGTTCTTGTGTATCACAATGTAATACTTTAATAAAGCCCATGCTGGAGAGTTGCCTAACGTGTTTGTGTTTTATATCTATGTGTCTCGATCTTTGACCCACAGCATCAGCTCTAGATATTTCGATAGCTGCCTTGTTGTCTTCATGTATGTGGATGGGGTATGTGGGTTCGGCCCAGATGTTGGAGAGCAAGTCATCGAACCACACCAGATTATTCGCAGCTTTGGATAAGCATATATATTCGGCCTCAGTAGTCGATGTAGCCACTAGGTTTTGCTTACCAGTGTACCAATGTACAGGGCTGCCGTTCAAGAAAAATATGTACCCTGATGTACTTTTTCTACATTTCACGTCCCCAGCCCAATCTGCGTCTGCATAACATGAAAGAACTGGCTTACCGGATGTTTCCGGTTCTAGACATAGGCATGCTTCTGTACTATGCTTTAAGTATCTAAGTATCCTTTTTGTGGCATCCCAATGATAATTGGTGGGCTTGCCCACATGCCTTGACAGAAGGTTGACAGTTAATGCTATGTCAGGCCTCGTCCAGTTCGCTATATAAAGTAAGGAGCCTATTATGGATCTGTATAAGGTATTGTCATTAAAAGGCTCTGACTCATCGTACATGTTTTTTAGGAAGTCTGGTGTCATGGGGGTTTCGCATGGTCTGGCATCAAACATGTAACATTTATGTAGCAATTCCACTATCTTTTCTCTCTGTGACAGTCTGAAGCCTTTGTTGGTTTTGGTAATTTGTACCCCCAGATACTTGTCAACCTTTCCTAGTACCTTCAAGGTGAAGTGCTTTCCCAGTTCTTTAGCAAATGTTTCACACTTATGATCTTGGTCACCAACATATAGAATGTCATCAACATATACCAGAACGTATTCTATGGATTTACCCAACCTTTTGATGAAAAAACAGTTGTCGGCAGAGGTGGCTTCAAAACCCATTGACCTTAATGTTTTTGACAAGCATTCATACCACCGTTTCCCAGACTGTTTTAGTCCGTATAGACTCTTGTTCAATAACCAGGTTTCCCCTTTGCGTGTGTTTTTACTATGTGGAGCCCTAACATAAATTTCCTTATCTAGATCAGCGTGGAGATACGCTGTCTGCACATCGAATTGGTGTACTTTTAAGTTTAGAATCGAGGCTATCACCAATGCACACTTTACGCTTTCTGCTCTGACGGTGGGGGAATATGTGTCTGTGTAATCGTCTGGGAATCGTTGGGCAAATCCCTGGGCTACCAATCTAGCCTTATATAATGATTTACCTCCCTCTAGAGACTTTATTTTGTATATCCACCTAGTGCCTATGGTGGTCTTATCACTAGGGGCCTCTGCGGGCGTGTATACCTTTAGCTCACGCAGGCTGTTCATCTCTTTCTCCATCGCCTGTTCCCACTTTTCCTTCTCGTCGGTGGGTAAATTGAGGACTTCATCGTAATTATTGGGGGTTACTTGGTTAGCATGGAGAGATAGCACATAGTCCTCTAGTTTCTTGGGGGTTTTATTTCTAGAAGTCCTAACTGGCCTTTCGGGCGTGGTTTCCGTATCGTGAAGGTACCTGGCTTCCTTTTCCGTGAGTGTTTCTACTTTTAGGTCTGGGTGTCCCTCTTTCCACTCTCTGATTCTTATCCTATGCTCCCTTGGTTTTGTAGCTTCTATGTCATTGTTTATTGGTCTGCCCTGTTGTGTTTTGATATGTGAACGGTTGGTGTTTTCCCCTTCTGTGGTTATTTCATTAAGATGTATTTTGGACCAATTAGAGTTTTCATGAAATACTGCGGTGCGTGAAACTATGAAATTGTTGTTGCTGTCAATGAACCTAAAACCCTTGGTGCCCGGTTCATATCCCATGAATCTTAGTCGCCTGGAAACTTTGTCTCCCTTCCTGCGTATCTGTCTGGGGATATGAACATCGGCGGTTACACCAAATATGTGAAGGTGTGCTATCTTTGGCTTCCTATTATACATGACCTCGTACGGTGTTTTATTTATTACGCTACACCATAACCTGTTAAGCGTGTAATTTGAGTATAAAACGGCTTCTGACCAGTAGTGTTGTCCTAACCCTGCATCCTCTAGCACACATCTCATCATTGTCTGTAGGGTTCCATTTTTTTTCTCTGCGACTCCATTTTGAAATGGCGAAAAAGGGGCCGACGTAAAGCGCAGCATCCCTTGCGCCCTGAGCCAATTTGAAAATTCTTGAGACATGAACTCGGACCCTCGGTCTGTCATTATTTGCTTGATTTTAATATTATGTTGCAGTTCTATCTTTTTATGAAATTCTTTAAATTTCTGGAACACCTCATGTTTGTGCTTGAGTGTATATATATAACCGTAGCGACTGAAGTCATCTACGATAGTCAGGAAAAACCTTTTCTTATATTTGATGGATGGCCTTAAGGGCCCAACTAGGTCCATGTGTACCATTTGAAACAAGGAATTTGTGGTGCGTTCTGATTTTTTTGGTCTGGCTTTGGTCTTCAACTTGGAACATTTGCACACCGAACACTCTAAATAGTTTTTGCAATTTTTAACCTTTAATCCATCAGAACAATTGACCATTTTTTGTACAACCGGAAAACTGCTATGACCCAATTTTCTATGCAATAAATGGGCACACTCATCGTGAATGGGTTTGCCTAACGATGGCTTCTCTTTTTCTAAAGTTTGGTTCATGTCTGGGTCACTGGGCGTCGGGTCGTGATTAACTTCCTCTGTCTCCTCGGTGTTGGGTGCAGTGTCTATCATGTCGCTAGTGTTGGTGTTTATCCTGGGGGGGCTGCTACAGTTAGGCTGGAAGTATGGTAAACCCTCGCTTATTATAGTTCTACCGATGATCCTCTCATCTCTGGTCAAAAATACCTTCCCTTCCTTAAATGTTATTTTTGTTCCCGTTTCCTTGCTTAGCTTCAAGGTGGCTAGTATGTTATAGGGTATCTCCGGAACAAGCAATACCCCCTCTATTTCCCCTATCTCTGGGATGTTTATGTTGCCTTTTCCGGTTACTAGCACGTTGCTTTGGTTAGCCACTTTAATGGTGAATTTCTCTTCTGTGAATTTAGTAAATAATTTTGTGTCATAAGTGGTATGGTTTGTGGCTCCTGAATCTAGGCGCCATGCATTTTTGGTGTTGGTGTATCCCAGTGTGCTGTCCCTTGCTCTCAGCCCATATAGTGAACCCTTGTGACTGTCCCGGGAACTGTCCCGGTATCTCCTCCCGTCCCTGGGTTTGGGTGAATCTCTGCGCCTATATCTGTTCTCATTTGTCTGTCTTTCGGGGAGTCTATGTCTGTTTTCAGTCCTGTCTCTAGATTGTGAGTGTCTCATGTCTCTTATTCTCCTGGGGCAATCTCTTTTATAGTGTTCCCTGGAGCCACAATTGAAGCATTCTATGTCGCTGTAGTCTCTGCTGTGGAATTCTACTCTTTTGCTAATCCTTGGTTCTCTGTGGTTCTGGTATCTATCCCTCCTGAGGTTGTCTTCCGCGATAAGTTTACTGGTTAGCATATCTAAGGTGATGCGTTCTAGGCTGGAACTGTCTAAGTGCATGATGAAATCATTCCAGCTGTGGTCTAAGGAATTTATGATCACGCTCACCATGTTCCCTTCCGTTATGTTCTCCCCCCTCTGAATTAACTCAGCTCTGGTGGCATTGAGTGACAATATGTGTTCACTCATTGAAGTTCCCCCCTTGAGTTTGGCTGAGTAGAATTCCCTGGTGATTCTTGTGGTAGTGGCTATACTTCTGCTGTGGAACATTTTATGCAAAAAGGTTACTATTTCTGACACTGTCAAGTTGTGGCTGATACTGGGATACATACTGAGTGATATGCTGGTTAGTAACAAATGGTAAGCCTTATGATGCATGCAATCTAACTGAAAAGTCCAAGGCTTTTCAGGTGGGTTAGTTATAAAAAATAGTAAATGTTCCTTTAAGAGGACAACCTGTAACTGTTGGTTCCATTCAACAAAGTTAACCCCATCTACCCTGAGTTTGGGAAAGTCATTTGGAAGTGTCCCTGTATTGTGAGTAATATTACCTATTGAGGGTTGCTGTCCATGGTCCAAAGCAAAAGGGAACTCACAATAAGGCAGGGGAATGCAGGGAGTCAGTCTGTAGTGACTTGCTTCTATGGTCTGTTGTTTTTTTATTGCAGGTCGGTTCTGCGCATGCTCCTGGGCCATTCTGTCTCTGCCGCCGTCGTGGAAGGAGCTCGTTCCTGCTGCTCCCGGGTGAAGGCCTTGCCTCTCGAGTTGGACTTCTGGCTCCGTCTTTGGAGGTCCTTGGAGGCCGAAGTTTATTTGGGTCGCCGTCTGGAGCGTCGTGGGTCTCGTTGCGCCGCCTGGACATCGATGCGGGTCCGCGAGGCTTGGGTGAAGGCCCTGGGGCTCCGGTCCGCTCTGGAGGCCGAAGTTTAGGTACGGGCCGGCGCCTATGCCCGTCGACAACCCCGGAGGTCTCGGCTGAGTCCTTTGGTGTGGTAAGTATTCATTTATTTCTCCCGGTTTTATGGCGTAGCTTAGGGGATGCATGGCGAGGTTTCCGGCGTAGAAGGTGGGGGGCTGTGCCCACGCCTCGGTATTTCTCTTCCATAGTTGGTCTTCGTGGCTGCCCTTATGCGTGTAGGACGTCACTTTATTTCCCCCTGCGGTATCGGTATCGGCATCGGAACTTATTATTTTTATTTTGGTTCCGAAAGCCGCGGTGATGGTCCGCATGGCCTTTTCTACTTCGAGTTCGGTAGGCGAACTTGATGTCACCTGTCCGGTATAGTTCTTGGCCTCGTGGTTGTATTCGTAGGCCTTGTGGTGGTAGGCCTCGTTTCCCGCCGGGTTTTTTAAATCTCGGGATCTGATTGGGGATTGGTCGGCCATCTTGGGTGATGTCACCATCCAAGATGGCCGTTGTGGGGAGCGCGCGAATCTTGGATCGGCTTCATCAGTGAGCGAGTGGTAGGGGTTTAAATCGCTTACCACGTTTTGGTCTCTGCACTCCGTTTTGTCATCTTTCTTCCCGGTCGCTGCCCCGCAGTCATCAAGGAGGTTGCGGAGTTCCGCGATGAGACTGGACTTGTTTGATGTCGATCCGGCTAGGCTTAGTAGCTTTTCTTTTAGCTCCTTTTCTTCGCGTAGCTCGGTCTCTGATTCATCCTCTCTTTCGTCTAGGCTTCTCTCTGTTATTCTTGAGTAGCCAGGGCTGGAGAGTCGTTCTTTATTCCTTTGCATTTCTGCTAGCTTGGCTTCAGCTGAGGCTAGCATTTCTTCCATCTTCTTTTTGGATGCACGGGTGTTTACTCTTTCGGTTTCTTCGTTCAGCTTGATATTTTCAGACATCCTTTTAGTTTGGTTTGGGCTATTTAGAACCATCCTCTGCTACCATATTTGTAGGAATGTTCTTGGATCGAGCCCAATGAAGGAGATACACAGGCATGTGTATAATCAAGTTTGTTTATTTACATAATGTTTCTCTCTTACAGGTTTGCAGCTAGAATGGAGCCCAGACCGCATGGATGACCCTTAAGTACTCCAGGGGCGGAGTCCAGGTGAGGAGGGGTCAGTGGGTGAAGGGATCCCTGGGTAGTTAACCCTTACAACACTAGGTTTGGAGGGCAGGCATTTATACTTAACAGAGTCAACCTTGAACGGCCGAACTGTAGCTAGCAGTCAGCTGAAGCAGCCTGCAGTACTGCACTCTAACCACTGCGCCACCTCGGCTCTATATGGTTATTTGCAAAGCTTATGATGTTGTGTCACCATCTGACCTACCTACGTCTCAAAAGGAATACAGATTTGATTGCCACTGTTATCTGCTATTTTTATATTATTTATTTTTCAAAATTTTATTTTATGTTTACTTTTTAGTTTTAGTAATTATAGGTTTATCATATTGTATGTTTTATGTATTTTTATTGTTTATGTATTTTTATTTTCTGGTTTAAAGGCTGTAATGAAAGTTTTGATTTGATTGTAGATTTGTATATGTATGTATGTATGTATGTATACATACATACATACATACATGTAGGTATGCATGCATACATACACACACACATACATACATACATATCTGGTAGCTCTTTTTCTAATTAACAGATTTTATTTAAAATGGCTTTGGTGTCCTAAAATTTATCTGAAACCAGATCCCTCCTGATTTTTTCCACCAGAGATTAACATGGTATAGTGTAGATCTTTATAAAATCTCAAGTATATTTCTGTTTTGTTTTGTATTGCTTATTGTTTGCTTTCTGTTTGAGTTCAATTTTGATGTTTTGTTTATTTTATAGAAAAATAATTAAACATTGCAATTCATTTTGTCCTTGTGAACTCTACCCAAACTTTTCAGACACCCTATGGAGCTTCAGCCTGATTTATTTTCTTTCTAAACCCTGCTCCCCAAATAATTTAAACATTGCAAGTTTCCACAGAACAGCAGACCTATTGAGTTGACCACTGCATGTCAAACATTATCAGCATATTTATGCCCACTAGAAAATAAGTTATAGGTTACTTCAAAAGGTTAGTGTGAGCAACTTCCAAGAACATGTATACAGCAACAAATAGTATTTTGGAAAATGTCCCAGTAAAATTGGTCACAAGCATATTTAAAAATAACATTTCTTCTTGCAAATTGAAAACCTTAAATGGTTATGATTTTGACACACTTGGAAGCACGTTGACAATCCTTTTCATCTTATTCTTTATTGAAAAATATCATCATCAGTTCAAGGTTAGTCATCCTAGTAAATAGTTTATTGAAAGGATTTACATATCCTGAAAAGTAATGAACTGGTCAATACAAAGAATGAAGGAAATGTGAATCCCCTTAAGTAAAGATGATTTAAGCATCTAACAAAGGGCACAACAGAATATAGTACAACAGAAATTCCAGGTAACTCAGAATTCTCAGCAATGGCAATCATATCTAGGTGACAGAAGCCTGGCCTATGAGTTTGGCTCATGAAGTCATCTGTTTCTGGACATCTATAGCAGCTGCTGCAGAGACCAGGATGAATTTGTGACATAGCCTTCTAGACTCTGGCATGCTGCCTGGATGGTGGAGGTTTAATCCATCATATTTGGAGAACATGAGAGAATATGAAAGCAACCTTATCTATTCTCTGATAGCTTGCAGGATCCACATTGATTCAAATCACTCAGTCTGAGTGGACTCAGTCTGCATCTACTGTCTGGCACACATTTACACATGACTTGGCGAGTGGTTAGTGGTCATATTTTGAATCTATCTATCTGCAGCAAAGCAGATTGGGGGGTTATCATACCCCTCCCCACAGTGTGTGGGGTGCAGTTGGGTTTAAAGTTCTCATGGACTTGGTTGTCAGGTGACATTTCTGTCCCTGTTTCACACACATTTTAGGTATGGCCAAAGATTTTGCCTTCATTATGGATATCAGAAAGGACAATTACCCTTCAGATAAATTGTGTAATAGGTTAATTACTTGTCTACAGCAGTGGTTCTCAACCTTTTCTTCATCATGGACCTCCTTTATATACCTTTTGTGGCCACAGACCATGGCCACGGACTCACAAGACTTAGCCCATTTGCTACAGTGAGTTTTGCCTCATTTTGCTAAGTGAGTTTTGCCTCATTTGCCACTGTTGTTAAGTGAATCACTGCAGCTGATAAGTTAATAACCTGGTGTTAAGTAAATCTGGCTTCCCATTGACTTGGTTTGTCAGAAGATCGCAAAAGTTTATCACATGACCTTGGGACACAGCAACGGTCATAAGTATGAACTAGCTGCCAAGCTTCTGAATTTTTGATCACATGATCAAGGGGATGCTTCAAAGGTCGTAACTGTGAAAAATGGTCATAAGTCACTTTTTTTTTATTAAAAAGTTTTAAAAGTTTTACATACATTTTCTCCCCCCTCCCCAACCACCCCCCCGACTTCCCAGAGCAAATACAAGATAAAATACAGCTCAAATTCTCTAAATTAAACTCCATTTCACACTTATCATAATCATAATCATTAAACAAGTAGATAAAAGGAAAGCAAGTCTTCTTTCTTCTTATTCCATCTAATTCAACAGAATTAATCTCCATTTATAATTACAGCAGTTAATAAAACAATTAAGTATTACCTAATCAAACCTATCATTACTCAATATAGCTAATTAATACTTAACAAATTATTAAGTCTATACAATTTAACAAGATATTTTATAACTTCTTTCATTTAAAACAAAGAAAAAAACCCAACAACAACAACAACAAAAAAAAGAAACCCTCATTCAAAAAAACCCAAATTTAAAATAAAATACTATATAAAGTCTTCCGTCCTCCACTTTTAAACCATCAAGGTCCAATTATAGTTAAAACACTTAATAAAAAAAATAATAAATTTTTTAATTCAAAAAAAAATATAGTCATCAAACCTCTTATTAATTTATCAATACAGATAAAACGTCATTTAATAAGTATATCAAACATTTAAATTCTTCCTACTAGATTAAACCAGTTGCTAATCTTCTTGTCTTCACATCTTCCAACAGCATATAGAATATCTTCATTTGCGTCTACCCACCTAAATAAAAAATTGCTTCTTTATAACCCCCCCCCCCCGAGTGACTTTATAATTATATTTGAAATAGTATCCATCAAATCCAGTCAAAAATTAGATTAGTAAATTCATCAGAAGTATTAGGGAAACCACCAGATCACCTGCAATTGCTCTAGGTCCATAGTCCTTTTGCCTTATATTTATTACCATCAAACAGGAAACTCCAATTTACTATATTCAATAAAACTTCTGCGATTACAATTAGATCCAGATTTATTACAGTCCTTAATAAAATATTCCAAATCATTCAAGTCAGGGCATATTTCACAGCCCAACACACCAGCATTGCTGTAATCTGTTTATTCTTCTCAAAATATTCCAATACAGCTGTAAATTGCCTCCTCATCGTCGCTCATCACTTAGTTAACTGGCATTAAACTGCTGTCTGCTTTTTTTTTTCTCCAAAAATTCAAAATCTTTAAACAGTTAAACAATACTTTTTAAGGACCATCATCTCATCAAGCAGGGTTATTTTCCATTTCTCCAGTCTTTCTTCTTTTCCTTTTTACGAACTTTCTTCTTAACTTTGATCCCTCTGCCTTTTTTAACTCCAGTAAAATTTTGCGGTTTTTGGGATTGCATATTATAAAATTTTTGCAGAAATGTAGCTTCTTCTGGAAACAGCTCTTTAAATGCAGATTGAGTTTTATAAAAAAAAATTTGTGTAACCAAAATTTCCAAGATTTCTTGCTCCTTATTCTGCTCAGCATTCATCTTTCTCTCCTCAGTAAAATCTGCTATGATCTGTTGTTGTTTTTTTACATCTCCCAACTCTTCATTCAATCCCCCACTGCTAGATTGCAACTCAGT